>VXBA01002417.1:873522-985414 GCA_013399895.1 Serilophus lunatus | reverse complement strand
TTTTTTTTAAGGTTATTTTTCAACACCCACTAGTAAATGGGGATGGTGACTGTGAATTTCGACACACAGTCTTTGCTATTTAATTAAAATCACAGAGCCTGGCTGGAAAGGTTTCAGCAAAGAAATTTTTTTGCATGGGGAGACTGCAGATTCCTGAAATCAGGGATTCTTTTCATAGAAATTTGCCTGTTTGGACTAGGAATGATTTATTTTATTTTATTTTTCACTTCTAGGAAAGGACTCCTCATATTAACTAGAAACTATAAAAGCTTGCTCCCTTTGGAATGAGGATTTCCCAAGCTCAGCAGGAGAGAGGGCAGGCTGGTGGGAGGAGGGACACTCATTTCAGCCCCTTCCTTACTCCTACTCTGCCTGTTTCCTTTCCCTTTCAGTCTTTCCAGTTGGACTCTATTAACTCTTTGCCCAAGACCATGGTTTTTTGCCCAGGGATGAGGGAATTACCAGAGCTGTGAAGCAAAAGGCACCATGGAACAGCTTTGGGATGAATGATTTACAGAAACCTCCCTTCAAGTTCCCTGCAGCAAGAAATGGAAACAGTATCTCCTGCTATCCATGCAATTATTCCTGGCTTGTTGAGAATTCTGGTGTGGCTATTTTTCTCTGATTTTAAGAATTTTGCTTTGGCCACACTCACTTGTGGTTTTGCACCCATGGAATTTGGGATGGGAGAGTTTTCCACCTTTCTTTTCCCCTCTTCCATTTGGAAAACTGCTTTCCAGCCATTGGTAGTCCTTTCTGTGTAAGATTAGCACAACAAGAACGACAAGTAATTGTTTTCCTCCCCGTTTGATTGTACCTATGTGTTCTTAAGTCTATTACATGCTTCGCTTCATGCTTCAGCCACTTCTAAAACATGCAGACAAATGAGTGGCAGCATCAGACTATTTTAATACAAACCTAGGGTCTTGTACAACATCTTCTCCAAAGGCTATCTATATAGAAACAAAAACTTTTAAAAAAGGCAAATAAAAGCCTCAAAGGAACAAAAAGCTAAAAAAAAAAAAAATCACTGATTCTAAATTTTGGAGTCTTTCCTGGGGAAAAAAAATACAGACAAATCTTCTTTTCTCCCCTGCTTCAGTAACACTTAAAAAGACCATACACATTCCTTGAGTCATTTAGCAACAAGAGAACATGAATGTATGACAATTTCATTCTAGAAAGCAATGTAGGGTCAATCTTTGGTGTCTGTTTTCATTTTATCAGTTTCTCTTAATTTTAGTTGTGTTTTCTGTACTTCCCAGAATGGTGACCACTCTCTAGGGGACAGGGCAATGCTTGACAGTGACAGTGTTTTCCTCACATCAATTAAAATCACTTTCTCAGATATGAGAGCAGCCCTATACTCAAATAACTGAGTTATTAAGTTACCTCCTAATGAAAGTCTCCATAAGGAACCTCAAAAATCAGAAACTGAACCACTGAATCATGAAGACCTTTGTTAAAAGACTGCCATGAGGAAAATAGGAATGAAGACAATACTGTCCAATGGAGGCTTGTCCACCACACAGGAGGAAAGGGAAAGAACATGATCCCATTTGACACTGAAAATCTTGCTGGGTTAATTACCACTTCACTAAGCAGAGAAATTAAGGCAGGGAGGGCATTCTCTTGATGACAACCCTTACCCAGTAGCAAGCTTTGCATTTTCCCAAGGCTGAAGACAATTTAGCCCTGACAAATCCAATCAGTGATACACAGGCATAACCTCCAGAGATAAGCTCAAATTTTTAGGACACACAGGGCAAAAGATGGACTGCAGTAGGTCATTATTAAAATATCTACAGTAAAGCTTGGCCAGTGATGAAATGGCACAGTTGGCCTGAAGTCTCATCAAGGTCTCGTGGCATTTGTGTGTTTCCCCAATGGCTTTGTGTAGTAAAGTGCTGAGTTCTCCTGAGCATTTTGTGTACTTAAGGCAGTAACTTTAAAATAAAGAATCGCAACCTTAGAGCAAAGCTGCTATTTTGAGAATTTTAAGCTGTTATTGACTCCTGTCAGATCAGTTTCTAGACTTATTGACTCAAGAAGTAAATATAGACTGAGAGAAAGTGAGGTCAAGTCAATATTTATCTTGCAGATCAATACATTTTGATACTAACCAAAAATTAAGCTCAATATATGCATATATTATATGCAACGAGGTTAGGAGAGATTCATTCAGAAAATTTGTCAATTTGAAATTTCCCCACGGAATCCAAGTATTCGGATTTAATTTCCATTAGGGAGCCTGTCCCTTTAAGTGACAGTGATCACAGTCCCTTGTCATCCCATTGGGTGCTCATACAGCAGCTGTGGAGCATCAAAAGGAGAAGGGAAGAAAAATGAAGTGAGAAAAAGATGGTGGTGTCAGTTTGGTTATGGTATTGGGAAGAGGCAGGTCAGTCATGAAGGAATGTGGGGACTAAAGCAATACAGAACGAGATATATGTAAAATTTCAATGTGATTTATGTAACACTGTACCTGCAAGGGCAGGTTAGACAGGGCTTGCAGCAACCTGGTCTAGTGGAAGGTGTGCCTGCCCATGGCAGGGAAGTGGAATGACATGATCTTTAATGTCTTGTCAAACCTAAACCTTTCTATGATTCTATGATTGATTCTCAATATGAAGAAAGGATGGAAGACTGTGGAGGCAGACTTGCAGCAAGATGTGGTGCCAGCTTCTGGAAACAGGGGTCTGAGTTGCAGCAAGTGGGATGCAGCAGTGTGTAAGTCAGTGAGTTTTTTTGTGTTAACTGAATTCATATTTCCTGGTGAAGGGAAAAATATTTGTAAAAATTCATAAAGATCTGGAAAGTCTAAAAAGCAGAAACTAAGTAGTTTACTATTTAATGCTCCTCTTTTACAGTAAGACAAGAAGAGGACAACTTTACCATCCACATTCTGGCACAGCATGGGTAGAAATTGTATGTGAGGTGCTAACTTGGTCAAGCAAGTGTCCAAGTCCAGTTTGGATGGGACTTGGAGCAACCTGGTCTAGAGGAAGGTGTCCCTGCACATGGCAGGGGATTTATGAGACGGTCTTTAAGGTCCCTTCTAACCCAAGCCAGCCTGTGATTCCAAACTTCTAAGATCTCTTTAGGAGACACAGGAAGCTGGACACATCCAGCACTGCTGCTCCAAGGTGGTGCTAAGTCCACTTGTTTCTGCTTTGTCCCCCTTTGCCCTGTATCCACAGGGCCACAGCTGTCCCACGCAGGGACAGGTAGCAAGGTAGAGGAGTGAGCTCTGCACTAGGTGTTCATCTCCTCACCTGCTCAGGGCCAGCCACAACCTGACCCTGCTCCATCCTCCCAATGTGCTTCCTCTTTGGAGGATATTTTCCTGAATATCTTTTCAGCTATGAAACTACCCTTTGGGGAAGACACATGCTCTAGTGAAATGGATTTCTAATGTGTCGGGATATGTGGGAAACATTTTCAAGACCTTCTACTCTCCTTTTTTCCCCTTTCCTTTTCTATCTCTTATTGTTTTTCTCCTTTTTTTTTTTTTTTTTCATTTCCCAATTTTTGTTTTCACTTTTTTCTCTCTTTTAATTAACTTTTTGATTCCTCTCCATTTTTCTTTTTCTTTTTCTTTCGTTTCTTCGATAATCCCTCCATAGCTTCTAATCCTGGATGCATTTGCACCCCAAATAACTGTGGTGACCTTACATTTACATGGCACCTCTCACCCCAAAGGATCTCCAAACACTTTGCAAATTTAACACAAGCTGCTCTCTACACTCGGAAATCCCTTCACCTACTGCTGGAGCCAGTTGGCTCCTGCTGAGAGGACCAGCACCTGCTTAGCAGCACTCACAACACTACCCAACAACTCAGGGAGTAGAGGAAACCTCCTCCAAATAAAACTCCAGCAAGAGTTTAGACAGGCTGAGCGTAATTACCCAGATTGGAATTTGGCCAGAGCACTGCAGGTATGGTGGATACTTTCCCTGGAAAAGCTGTGAGTGCATGAGCAGAAGCAAAGGGCTTAAAAATGAGTGAAAGTTTCTTGCCTTTTAAAAAAAACAACACTGTTCTTGTGGCTCCTCTGGAAAAAAATATGTTGTAAAACTAAAAACTATGCTAAGTCTTCCTTAGAGGTAATTTCAAAGTGAGTGAAGATGATAAAATGATATATTAATTGGCACAATATGGTTTCATTTGAAATAAAGTGGTGAATCTCACAAAATTTAGCTCCACAAATGCAGCAAAGTACATTCCTCATCCTGCATAAAAAGGTGCCATTTGTTTGATATCAGTTTGACGAATTATTAATTTTATCACAGCTAAGATGACAGCTAATATTAGAACATTGAATTATTAATTTTCAAACGTGGCAATAAAAAAGCAGAACAAACACAAATCGAGGCACATTTTAGGTGTGAGGTGACTTGCTTACATAATCTGTTTGAGAAAACAAAACCACAGAGATTTAAATCTTGCCAAGCAACTGCTTTTACCTTCAAACATCAGGTATGATTTTAACTTCACTTTAGAAATAGTATTCTCTAATTACTCTAGTGACCAGTGAAAGTTGGATATCATACACCTGCTGTATTTGCAAGCCAAAATAGGGTCTCCATATAATGTTTTTTTGGCTGTGGATATAGTTTTTGGGACACTCAGGCCAAGGAATAGTAAAGAAACCTATGTAACCCAGGTAGAGCAGTCATCTTTTTTTTTTTTTAACTCTTTTTTTTATTATTATTTTAGGATGAGCAGGCTAAAAAATACAAGAGAATATAATTTGATTTATTCTTTTGCTCCTCGTTTTCCTGCTGTTTTTTTTCACCACTGCTCGTCATGTGGCACAGGGTAAATAAGCACTTCAGGGCTTGTTTCCTTAAATATGTTTCTGTGAGGCTTCAGCCTTAAGAGCCAGCATAGGATTTATCTGGCTCCACTACTGCCCTACAGGCTAATACTGATTTTCCTGTCAAATGTCTCCTTTGCAAATATTCTTCCTTCCCAACTCTCCAGATGAAGATGGGAGCTTTGAAGTCTTTCTTATTCCATGGCAAAATAGTCAACAAAACATTTCCAAATGTCACACTTTTATTTTTTTATTTTTTTTTTGAGAAGCAGATACCAGTGCAATGCTGTCCCTGAATGTGAACAAGGGTCAGGAAATGAGCACAACTTGTGTCCATCAGGGATTCTGACCAGTATAGGTAGATTTTTGAGGGCAATATTTGAAGGCAGCTGTCTGTCCCCAAGCCTCATTGGGAATTAATCCAGCTCAAAGCTGGATTAACTTCTATTTAAAAAAAAAAAAAAAGGCCACAAACTTGTATTCCAGTGCCACATATGGCGATTATTTAGATTACAAATATTAGGCAGGGCTAGCTGGGTGGGTACTAAAGAAAGACTCATTTAAATCACTTATTTTTATCCTGCTGACAAAATGGGGTGAAGGGATAAGAAGCGTCTGTCACTCATCTGAGTTTGGGAGAGAGCCCGTGTGACAGTGAGAAGGGCAGGAGCGTGCAGGAATGGCCCTGGTGAGTCCTGGTGGAGCTCAAAGTGTGAGTGCCAAGGGCACAGTGGCCCAGCTGTGTCAGGAGGGGTCTGCTCAAGAGCCTGTGGTGAGCCATGAGCTCACCTGGCTGCTGGGAGAGGGATGAAGGATGAGCTGAGATGGGAAAGGAGAGATGCTGAACACTGAAGGACTTGGTTTGTCCTCCGATCCCTTTGCTGGTGTCAGGTTGATTATGGCTGTGCCTAAAGTGAGAGGGGAGGGCTCAGGGCTGGAATAAAGGTAGTTAAAACACAGCTTTCATAGGAGGTCCAAAATGTATAAAATTAAATC
This sequence comes from Serilophus lunatus, assembly GCA_013399895.1. Lineage (NCBI taxonomy): Eukaryota > Metazoa > Chordata > Aves > Passeriformes > Eurylaimidae > Serilophus > Serilophus lunatus. Next base: position 979,599 of record VXBA01002417.1, on the reverse strand, counting down.
ACACCCACTGAGTGAACTTGTTAATTGCTTGGATGAGCTTCGACTTACCGTGTGCTCATCTGAGAAATTTAGCAGGGATAAAATCCTTCCGTATGTTCAGGTGCTTTGCAGGTATGATTATGACCTGCAGTGCAGGTGAGATGTGAGCCACAGACATCATCTGCTGCAGATGTGAGAACACTCACAGCAGGAACCAAACAATTGGCTGAAGCTTTTGCTGCAAATACAGACTAAGATCAAGAGAAGAAGGAAGTTCTTGATGTTCTCCAAAGGAATGAGGTGTATTTGCTAACATCCCTCTTGCAGGGAGGTGCTAGAGATGCAGCTACTTCCTTATATTCATTTTTTTCAGGCACCTCTGCTTCATTCTGTTAACTTCAGAAAGAAAACCACATTTTTTTATTATTATTTTATTTTTTTCTTTGGGTTTTATTTGTTTCTCATTTCAATGGGGAATTCAGAGGTCACACATCTGCCACAGGAAGAGAAGTGATCCATGAGTGTGTTTCATTCATTCTTGGTTTACATGTTCATGCAAAACACAACCTTTTTTCCCACACCTCCATGCAAACCCAGGAGAGTTTGTAATAAGTACAAAACCCCAAAACACAGTTGGTCACATGAGAGGGAGTTTCAAGATCTGCCTGACTGTGCTCAGCCAAAGCCCAAGGCAGTTCCACTTGGGGTTACTACACTCTGGTTGACATTATGTTACCCAAAATACAAATATCTGCCATAAAACAACTGTTTTCTTAATGGATCCCCAAATCTTCTTGAGGGTTCTCCTCTCTCTGATCTATCCTGATAGGAAAAGCCCAAAAGAACTAAAAGATAACTCACTCCTGCCACCTTTTAAAGGTGGTTCTTAGTGTGTGGTTTTGAATTTCTCTGGTTTCACACATTGCTGGTTATGTCGCCTATTATAAAGGATTCAGTAAGACACACTTTCTCCCAGTGGTATTTTATTTTGACACATCTCAAATGAAAATACAGCTCATTATTTTATACAGAATTCAAATATGTTGTCACCTGGTTTTCATGCCTTAAAATGTGATTCATTTTTTGCTGTAGGTATATGAAAAAACAGAATGAGTCTGTAATAAGCCTAATAGTAATTTATTTATGTATTTTTTGCCATCCAAAAATGGGGCAAATGTCAGGCTTTGTGTTCTTTTAAAATGTGTTGTGTTCAGAATGCAAGTGCTCCCTTGTCTGGTCCTGTATTCTTTATCTTCATGGTTTGGCTCTCAAGAGGCATATTTAAATTGTCATAAACGTAGTAAAACTTTGCAGGGAAAAACACTCAGAGACCTTGTTTATTTAAGTTTTAAAAATATTATTTATCATTCCCTGTAAAATATCATGTATCCACCCTCGAGGGATGGGGCAGGCTTTTCAAATCAGTCATAAGCTGAAACTTTGTACAAGATGTAAATTAGGAGCTTGATTAAACAAAAACCAGTGTTCAGCCTGTGTCTGTTGAAGTTTCTGTAGGCAGAGCAGCAATTAATGTGGGGCCAGCTAAGCAAATCTGTTGTGAACACGTTTCTCTTTATGCAATATATACACATAAAGCCTGAAAATTTGGCCCAGGTGGATGTGCCAGTCTGTTGAGATTACCTGATCCAGGAGATGCTTTAAATTATGGAAACCACAAGAGATCAATACTTCTCCAAATGTCTCTGGCACATTTAACAAATATTTCTTTTTGAGGTTTCGACAATATCCAATCTCCCCCTGAAAAGGGAGTCCATTTGAGCTTGTGATTAACAAATTTTGGAGAGGTGGTCTCTGATCTCTGTGCTTAAATTTCAGTCCTGGAACAGGTTGCAGAGGCTGGATTTAAAGTCTGAATTTTGTTTCACTTGCAGTAGAATGGAAGAGCTGGCAAGCTTAGGCACTACCAGTGCTTTGTGGAAGCTGACATATGAATTTGTTCTACAAATGTGCCAGGGACACCCTGATCCAACAGTCAGTTCATTTCCAGAAGACACAGAGTTACATCTCTGAAATGACTTCCAATTCTTTCCTATTACTACCCATTAAGACAAAAATGCTGTGTAAAGCATCAGGTGGTTAATTACAGCACTGAGTGATATTCCTCTAAAAAAATCCTATCTTCAAATATATAAAAATAAATTTTAAAAATGTCTAAATATCCTAATCCTTCAAATAAAGAAGGTCTCGCTTCTCTCATGGGCTTTAGGGACTTGGGGTTGCAGATGGGTTTTGGGGTCTTGTGGGTGACTAAGGTGGGACAGAAGTAGCTGAGATGAGTTTTGATTGCAGGAAAGCAGAGAAGGAATGTCTGTGGGAAGGATGGAAGGGACAACAGGAGGAAAGAGATAAGTGAGTTCATTAACTTCATCTGAGAATAGGTAAGGCAGAAAAACTCTTCAGTGTTGGGATGCATAACCCCTGAAGATTTATTTTAAAAAATATTTTTAACCATTTTTGTTGTGGTTTTTTATCTTTTTTAAAAAAACCTTCAGTATCGTGTGTTACGACACAATGTTATTTTATGCAGTTTTGTTGAAGACCACTTACTTTAGGTCTAGTGTCTTAACTACCTTTCTATTCCTGAATCTAACCTGCTGATAGCAGAGCTCGTTGTTGGAAAAGGAAGTCCCAAGGGAAAACATCATAAAAAAAAAGGAAATTTGTCAATAAGGAAATACTAGTAACTGTGATATGATATCATTTGTGCTTTATTTCTGAATGGATCAGAGGAAGCCTGCCTGTCAAAAGGAAAAGGATACAAGAATGAACACTATCAGAAAACACTACATTTAAAAAAATTCTGCTTCTCTGGGATGAATACAGCAGAGTAAAAGAGTTCTTGAAAAAGAAAAAAAACCCAACAAGATTAATTATGTGTTCATTTTAAATATTGTGTGAGAATGAAGGAAACATGAGCTGCAGAGAGACATGAAGAGGAATGGTGTGGCATGTTCAGGTTGGGACAGTGCTTCACACACAGAAGTGGAGGGAAGAGAATGGGGAGCTGCTGTATCCTGAGCCATCAGCATCAGCCATGGGATAAGTTTTCCCACAGTGCCACTCATTTACTGTTGTGTGAGGAACTGGATGAAAATGGATAACATTCATGTCCTCATTTTTCTTCGTTAGCTCCTTCCTTTTCCTGGTAAATCTCCTACAATTCCTTTTGCATTTGAAGGTGATAGAAAAAGAAGAGAGAGCCTCCACTGACCTGCTGGGTCCTGCTGCCTTCAGCAGCCCAAGGACTTGGAGATCCATTTTTACAATGAAATAAAACCACATAAGTTTAGATGTTTCTTATTCATCCAAACTATACATAAAGTGTAAGGTAATGCCCAACAGCAGGTATTGGTATTATTATACCTGTCATGGATTTGTCCTCACAGTGAAATTGAAATCTCTGGACATCCTGTTCCACAAGGAAAGAAAATCTGTTCTTTAGTTTTCATGGAATCACAAATGGTTTGTGTTGGAACGAACCTTAATGATCATGCAGTTCCACCCCCTGCCATGAACAGGGACACCTTCCACTATCCCAGGTTTCTCCAGCCTGGCCTTGGACACTTCCAGAGATTGAGCAGCCACAGCTGCTCTGGCAACCTGTGCCAGGGTCTCACAGAGAAGGATTCCTTCCCAATATCCCATCTAGCCCTGCCCTCTGGCAGTGAGAAGCCATTCCTTCCTGTCCTGTCGCTACAGGACTTTGTCCAAAGTCCTCCAAGTAGCTTGACAAGGAGTGGCTGGCAGCTGGGCTGCTGCTGAGAGCTGCATGAGCTCGGGGGACAAGGTTACCACCTCCTTACCATTTCCTTACCAACCTGTCTCCAAAGGCAACAAAAAGCAAAAGAAGTAGTAGAGAGGATGAACAATTTTTTCCTTTCATGTAAATTTGCTCTCTGTCTTTTTATTTTTTTAATTCTTTTTTTTTTTTTTTTTTTTCCTTTTGCAGTTGCAAATGTTTTGAGAATCCATCATCTTCCCAGGTTGATGGCAAGACCCTTGTGACCCGACTGTGAGTCACGATTCCCAGCTGGATGGCTCTGAAGAGAGACAAGAAGCTCAGATGTGTCCCTGATCCCCCACCAGCACAGGCCAGGAACATCTGTCTTCTCCTTCCTCTCCTTCAGACAGTCCCAAGGAGGAGGCAGGCAGGCAAGTAGGAATATGAAAGGCAAGGGATCAACTGGTCGTGTTATATTAGCCAACTTAAATAATTCTTCTTGGCTGTGGAAACTGTCTTCCCATCCAAAGCTGTTTTGGTTTTGTTTTTTTTTTTTTTTTTCCTTTCCTTTTTCGTTTTCTCCCAAACAGGAACAATTTATTTCCACTTTTGGGCAGGTTTCTTGGCCAAGGGTGAGCTCTCCCTGTTGCCTCTTGTGTGCCACTTCCTAGTGCCCCCCAGGTGACCTTACAGAGTGCCTCAGGGACCCAACTTTAGTGAATAGCAAAATCAAAATATGCAAATCGAGCTTGGATTATTACATATATAATCATGGAAACATTTTCCAGCATTATTGCCTGTGCCCAGCTTCCTGCCCTACTGCTCTGAGTGCCTCAGACTGTCTATAGCTGTTGAGCTGAAGCACCCAAGGATGACTCTGAAGCAGGAAGAGAGTTCAATCTGCAGGATGGTTTTCCAGACACTTTCTTTCTCATTCTCCACAAGACAGTTGATATTCCTCCGGATCCCACAGTTATTATTTGGATGTCTCTACTTCAGAGCAAGGGGTAGATGAATGGCTCATTCAGCCTCTTCAGTCCACTCTAGTTCTATTTTAGTTTGAGGAGCCTGTGCTACTTTGAGAGATGGGAGCAGTTCATGCCAATAACTCAATCTTTCTGCAAAGTTCAGCATCTCAGGCTGAAAAAAAAAAAAAAAGAACAAACAAAAAGTAAAGCTAGAAGAAGCAGCACAGGGAATTGAGTCCTGTAGTCAGGCTTAGGTGATAGAAAATGTACATCCTGAGTTGTAGAATCCTAGAATCCCAGAATGGTTTGAATTGGAAGACCCAAAAGACCATCTCGTTACGATTCCTTGCCCTGGGCAGGGACACTTCCCACTAGACCAGGTTGCTTCAAGCCCCATCCTTGCACCAGGAAGCTTTTCCTGGCCTCCCTCTTTCAAAGTAGAAGCGATGAATTTCACTCAGGCAATTTAATGAATGAAAGGATGCATAATGAATCAGGAAATCCTGCCCACCTTAGCAGTTAAACAGATGTTTGAAGTCTGAAGCCTGAACTCTCTGTATAGCCAGTGAGGAAAAGCATGGGATGCTGACGACAGATGTGGAGAAAAACTTATCTGAAAACATTTATTTTTATTCTAATATAAACCACATTTCTATTTCTTTATTTTTAATACTCTATGCAGTATTTCAAGATGTGTAATTAGATAAAACCCGAATTCTATCCTTAAAAGAAAAATCTATCAAATATTCCCATTTTAAATGTGCAAGAAAAAAACCTAAATTTTGGCAAATAATTAGTTTTTGTGCAATTTTTTATGTAGTTTGGCTCAATTTCTTCTACAGCCTCAAGGAATGATTTTCTGTCTAAGCCCATAAAAGAGCACTCCCTGTGCCATACCAGCATGGCATGAGGTGAAAGTGTTCAGTGGGCTGTGGAGCAAGTGGAGAGGAAGTGTCATCCACAATATCCGAACAATGAACGGAGCACCTCGCCACAAAGTAAATTATCCTTTCAAAGCAGCCATGGTATATGCTCAGGAGCAGATGTTGGCATTGTTATATTGTGATATTAATCTAAAGGGAAGGTTGGATTTTTTTTTTTTTTAATGTCGTTTTTCACAGGATTAAGTTGGATATTTTCAATATAGTTGAAAGAAGAGAGTTACAACCCCCAAACCCAAATGTTCCCATTTATTTCAAACTCAATCATTGCTCTCTGGACAAAGCATGAAATGGAAAGCCCATTGTGAATCTCAGATTATTTGATTTCAGATAAAGTGCCACATCTTTCAAAAAATATACATGCATTACAAAATATACATCTACCACTTTTTATGGGGCTTGGAGCAACCTGGTCCGGTGGACCTTGTCCATGTCCATGTCCTTGTCCTTGTTGATGGCAGGGGTTGGAATAACATGGCCTTTAAGGTCCCTTCTGACCTAGACCATTTGAGGATTCCAAGATCTTTTCTTGCTGTTTCAGCATATATTTACTTTTTCTTGATAAAAACGTAACGACAATACAATGACCAAGTTTGATAGCAAAATTCAGGTGGCTGTGGTTTAGAAAATGCAGCATAGATTTATTTTTTTTTATTGCCTTCATCACATATTTATATCTGATTCTTCTCCCTAGTGACTAAAACTCTTGCTGACTGCTCTCTGGTCTGTGCAGATTGCACAGTGACTCTCAACTTCACTCCTGTCTGATACCTGTTCTCATCCCTGGTGCCAAAGAAACCCAACCCCTCTGTGTGTTCCTGTCAGAAATATGGATACAGAGTCCAAGGACTGACAACCTCTCTCTTAACTCTCACACCTTATGATCCAGTTGGGCAGAAGGAAAATGATTGAGTAAAATTTTGCAGTTGTTCAGTTGTTTAGTTGCATGGGAAAACAGATTGGCAAAGTGGAATTCTTGAATCCCTAATTCCCTGTGTAAGAAAGACACAAAGAACTTTTAAAAATCATTATTATCATAGAATCTTAGAGTCACAGAATGGTTGAGTTGGATGGGACCTTAAAGCCCATTTCATTCCAAACCCCAGCCAGGAGTAGGGACACCTTCCACTCCAAGCTCCACCCAACCTGGCCTTGGACACTTGCAGATGTTCACTTAAACTAATGTTTTATAACTGTACCAGTCTCTGTGCTCATTTAACAATGTTTCTTATTTATCCTGTTGGACATACTGAATTACTTTTAGCTAATGCTTGAGAAATAATTGTCTTACCTCTCTTAGGACATGGTGAAGGGTTTGTTCTCCCCTTGCTATCTAACTAGTTATAATTCCTCCTCCATTGAAAGCAGTATAGTCTTTATGTGCCTATAAATTTCTTATGATTTCTAAGCTATTATCCCCAAATCCTAATTAACAATTATTAAAAATAATGTGGCCTTTTTAGAGCAAGAGATATAGCAACATGATAAGATACGATGTGAAAATCCCAAATATCATATAATGTAATTTTGCTGCTTTACTTTCTCTTTTCTATTAGAGATTTCTAACATAATACTGCATTTTCATTCAAAGTGCCAGGATTCAATAGTATATATTTTGCAAACTGCCAGAACACAGTCATTGGATTTAGTTTTCTAATAATCAAACAACTGTATAACATGCCTGTACATGTCAGAAACTGAAGAAAGCAAATTTATACACGACAAAATGTATTTTGTGGATAGTGATAACCCACCCAAATCTAATTTAATCAAATATTTAAAGAGGTAATAATTAATTTTTAAAGAATTGAAGTGAACCGTAACTAGGAAGAAATGTTATTGTTTATTTTTAATGCCAGAACAGTATTCCTGATGCATTTTTAATATTTCATTAAGGCAGTAACTTTCATACTATATTTTTTTCAAGGTTTTGTATCTCATTGAGGCTTTTTTCCTGAACAAAGGTGAAATATTGTAGGCAAACTTAAGGCTTGAACTGATACATTCTTTGAGGATCTTTTATCATAACTAATTAAACACAACCAGAAGTATTTTTAAACAAGCTAAGACACAACACCTGGTTGGGAGCCAGGCAAGTGCTTCTTTTTTTAGCTTGTGACTCTGTCCTTCCTATCACATGTTACTTTCCATCTTCTCTTCTGAGCTATTTCTCATAATTACTTTTTAGGAGAGGTATTTGCAAGTGAGGTTTTAAAGCCCACCGCTCCATGTGCCTTTCAAAGCTACAAACTACTTTGTCTTGGTCTTTTGTTTTTTTGATGAAGTGTCTCTCACATTCTGAGCCTTTTATACTCAGAACCGTGGAAGCCTGTTTATTGCACTCTGGCTCCAGCCCTAGTTAAAGGTGTGAACTACCAAAGTGGAAGGGGGCACATGCACATTAACACTGCTGTGGGAAACATCGCTTGACAGATGGATGCATGTTAAATGGATGTTTGAAGAAAGGTGTTTGCAATAAAAATCTTGAGTATGGCATCAGAGGGAGACCACACACAATTTTCCAGCTTCGTGTCTGTAATACATAAGGGTCAAGCTTGTTATAGCCCCCATGCTTTTTACTGTCACGGACTTTGCTCTGCTGCTCTCAACAGCTTTGATAGGAGCGTGAAGTATCGGGGTTCAAATGCCACATAAATAGGTATGTTTGAATTCGTCCACACACATTTTCCTATTTGATATCTCATGGTAATGTCTCCAAAGAAAATCAGTGGAGCTGGAGAGGGGTCTGGAGCACAAGGAGTGGCTGAGGGAGCTGGAGGGGCTCAGCCTGGAGAAACGGAGGCTCTGGGGGCACCTTCTTGCTCTCTCCAACTCCCTGACAGGAGAGTGGAACCAGGTGGTTATTGGTCACTTCTCCCAGGTAACGAGAGACAGGATAAGAGGGGATGGCTTCAAGTTGCACCAGAAGAGGTTTAGGTGGGATACTGGGAAAAATGTCTTCACTGAACAAGTTGTCCAGCCCTGGCACAGCTGCCCAGGGCAGTGATGGAGTCGCCATCCCTGGAGGGACTTAACAGCCATGTGGGACATGGATTACTACTGGACTTGCTTATGCTAAATTAAAGGTTGGGCTTGATAAACATAGAAGGCTTTTCCAACCTAAACTATTCTGTGATTCTGTGAAATATCAATATTTCAGCATTTATCTTAAAGAATAAATGCTATTGCTAAGGGTCTACTCAGCAGCACGAAAATCTGAGAAACTGTGGTATAAATTGTCAGTTCTTTCAGTGAATGGGTAACAAAATGGTCCAAGGATAAGCTGAGTTTCTAGAGTTTCATTTACCAATTCCTGATCTGTGGAGAATAAAGGAGATGTTCTTAACATCACTAAATTACAGAACTGGAAATTTGATGTGCAGATTTTCCCTTGCTTGTCAAAATATGTCTCTGAACAACTCTAAGAGCTGAAGAATTAAAATCCTGGTTGACACTATATATCCAGGATTAGGTACAGTCGAATTCAACAGCAACAGTCAGCTGGAATTTCCTTGATACTCTTCTGGTTAGAAACTTGATTATAAAAAATTCTTTCAATAATTTTTTTTCCCTCCTCTTTTTTTTTTTATCTTTTTTCTTCCTTACAAAGTGTATTGTTGTAACAGACTTGGTACCTGGAGATTTTCATTTCCCATTACTGAAGCTCGTATTGTACAAAGAACTTGACTGGGTACGTGGTAGGAAAGAGGAGCTTGAGGCAAGATTTCTCCTGATATGAACCTGGTGGAGCTCAAGTATCTTTCCCCAAGATATTTTTTTTCTCAACTATCTCCTCCTTACCAAGGGAAATTTTGCACACTGTACCTCAGCTGAATTGTTTTTACTTTATATATGTAATTTTGGTTTTGTTTTTTGGTTTTTTTTTTAAGTGAGTTCATAACTTCTATTTCTATTTGCTTCTTTGCATTTTCAATATCTAGTCCAGGAATCGTTCTAGTTGTGATTACCAAGAAAAAACCCACATAAATAACAGCTATGCAGAGCTTACAACCTGTAGATTTGAATTTGTTTGCACAAATTTGCAAATATGAAAGGATATATGAGAGGACTGTGGGCAGAGAGAACACCCCAACTGTCAGGTAATTTGGATGTGTAATAAGTTTGCACAGCTTTATGGACACCCCTTTATAAATGGTTCTTGTGCTACAACAAAAGATTGTTTATAGAGTCCTGGCTTGGTGGAAAAGAGGGCAAATTCTTCCTTTTGACTTGGATAGGAGCATTTGAAGCCACACAATTGGAATATGAACATTCACACTCACTGTACCAATGGTTCAAAAATCCTGCCTTCTCCCCCAGGCCCAGCTCCAGCAAGCACTTACACACATGCTTAACTTTATGCACAAGAGTAATCCCATTGATTTAATGGGATTATTCCCATATGTGCAGTTACACACACATAAGTGTTTGCAGGATTGTGGATTGTTTCTCTCACAGTGGTTGGAAACCTATGGAAGAAAACACAGGATGCACGTGAGGTATTGCTGAATGGCTAAACATTAAACCTGAAATTTTCTGCTGAAATCAGTGGGGCTGTGCCCATTCGTACTGACTGAGAAACTGTCCTTTTCTCTGTGTAGGTTAAACTCTCTAGATGCAGCACTTTTGTGGCTATCACAGCATGGAAAGGGGAATGGAAACATAATTAGTTGCAAAAATATCAAGAGAAGAGATTCTCCATGTCTAGAGGTTGCTATATTCAAAATCTTGATTTATAACTTGAATTTAATTTCAAGAATGTTCAGCTATGTACAAGATATTCACCTCTACAATGTAATAACTTGTGGTTACTTTATCTCTGAAGAAAAGTTTTGCTTTTAAAATATCTAAATACTGAAACATATACACAGATATATAGGAGCAAAGTATTTCCAATCAAATCTATATATAAATATGGATGCTCACATGCATGTACAGGGTAAATACTATTAAAAAAACCCCTCCAACCAATTTTATTAAAAATAGCTGAACTTACAGTTGCCTCTGACTTGGAGAGTTTACTTTTAATTTGAAATTCTGCAGCCTGGATATTTTTTAAAAATTTAAGGCAAGTAACCATCTGCCATAAATGATAGAAATGGAATATAAATAAAATAGTACTTGTAGTATTCCAATGGCAATCACATGCCAAACACATCCACGGTCTCAGCAGCCGGAACACTTTGAGATGTCAGGAACAAAAGCAAATAAAGGAGTTGGTTTGGCCAGGACGTGTTTTGCTGTGCATGGTGTATCTTGCTGGCTGTCCAGAAAAACAACATTATTAAGCAATTTGGGTTGAAGCATCATTATGCCCCATGAAGAATTTAAGGAAGATCTTGACTGGAGCGCGTTGCAGGGGGAGTCCTGCTGTGCCATTTGGTATAAAAGTCTCATCAGTCTTATGGCACTGGCACACTCCAACACCTAGTGGGATATGCTGGGCATCGACGTTCAAGGTTTTACATAAGGTAACAGCTGCTTTGGTCAGGCAGTTAATTAAATGTGTTAATTTTCCATACAACCAGCAGTAGTGACAAGAGATCAGAGTGGGATTTTATGACATTTCAGGGTTCCCTCATGTGATCGCAGCGATGGATCGCACCCACATCATCTTTCACATCCCTCCACTGAATGATGCTGCCTTTCCCCTTTGGAAATGGCTTCAGTCTTTGATTCCATGAATATTAGAGCAATGGTAATGCTCTGGTACCATTTACTGCACGCTGCCAGTTGTCCCAACTCCAGTCTTGCAAAGCTGTTTGGGCTTATTCCCACGCTGATATTGGTTTAGTCAGAGATGCAGCAATTCATTTAAAAGGCAAAGGTACTTTTTATTTTCTCTTTCCTATCTTACATTCCTTATTAGAAATGTTTAATGAGCAGATGTATAGGCTGGAAATAAAGTGGTGTGATATTTTTGAATAAATAGCATGTTCTTCAGATGTAGAATTATAGAAAATTATCTCCTTGTTCTTGATAGTTTGGCTTGTACAACATTGCAGGATGACAAATTCAACCTTTTCTGTGCATTATTGCTTTCATAACATGATAATAACTCAAATGCATCCAGAAAGAGAAGGTAAATGGGGACGATTCACGAAAAGGACTTGAAGAACATATTTAGAAGTAATGGTCTGATAAATATGCAGGCTGAATAATATAAATGAACTGAACAAGTTTCCTCCCCACCAAATGGATAATACTGTGTGAAGAAAAGTGGAAGAAATGTAAAATGCCAAGTTAGGCATGTAAGGCCTGACCAAAAATGATTCACACTCCCACGCTTTTGGCTCACAATTTGAAATATTTGTTTTTAGTTGATTGGGTAGCCACTAAAAGTATACGGTAAGCTTTGTTTGAATTTGATCTGTCACTTTTTTTTGATGGGTGACAATGATTTTATGACATATGTCACATCGTGTCACATCACTCAGAACACATCAAGTCACGCTCCATCCCATCATTTCTGAAGGCAATAATGCCACTCAACATGACGTGACATGACGAGATATAACGCAACCCAACAGCTGAAAAAATAAAGGCAAAGTTTTGTAGGTGTGACATGGACCCCAGAAATTACATCGTAATGAACCTTAGGAAGATCACTGGAGCTGAGTTTTCAAGAGGGGTCATGAATGACTTATGTCTTTGTGAAGATGGGCTCTGAGTTACTCAGTGTAGAGAGGCGGCGAGTAGTTACTATAACCATGGCAGGAATCTGTCATTAGCCTTGGCGATAAAAGTGAGTTCCTCAAGAAAAACTTGCTGCAAAGATGAGGCTTGTGACTGAAATGTGACAAGACTGGAACTGTCTCTGACCTCCAAGGCTGTATGTCTGCAAGTGTTTTAGAGCATTTAAAATTTCTGGAACCTCAGGGGGTGTCCAAAACATAAACATTGCTAGAAGCCAGGATTTGGCTGGATGTTTCTTCTAACATATTTTAAATAAAAATGCCTACAATCTTTATGAGCTCTGCTCTCATTTCCTAACGATTATCTGCTTTCCTGTGTTTTGAATGTCAGGAGTACACTGTTTGTGTTTTAAATGGTGTCTTATCTGTTCTTGTTGACTGCAGTGAACTGCCCATGTGCACACACAAAGGACCTTCTGCTACAGCAGGATATTTGCATTTAAACACAGCATTTAAGCTCAAAATGTGAAGTTCCTTCATCAGCTGAAGCTTTCACCAAAGCATCTCAAATTCCTCACGTGACAGGATTACACTAAGGATGTTTTTCAGGTAGGTTAAACTTCTTTAGTCATGTGTATAGCCAAATATCATATGCTTGCTGATGTCATTCACTTCCATAGCTACATTTGGCTCACCAGTCTCATTAATCCTTAGGTTTCTTACATCTTTTGGCCAGTGGAGCCTCTCAACATAGTTTCTCTAAAAGCTCTGCATATTTCAAAATCCGAAATGGAAACTCGATCCCTGGAAGTGTTCAAGGCTGGGTTGGATGGGGCTTGGAGAAACCTGGAATGGTGGAAGGTGTCCCGGCCCATGGCAGAGGTTGGAACGAGATGAGTTTTAAGGTCCTTTCCAACCCAGGCCATTCAGAAATTCTGTGATTCTCTGACGCCTAGCACTGATATCCTTCCTTACCTCTTTGACTGACATCACTGTCCTGAACAAAAGTCATCCATTTCCTAAGTTAATTCCTGAGAATGTACTCCATGGCTTATTTCTCCTTTCTTGAAGCTGAGCCTTTTTTAATCCTTTGAAACTTTAGCTGAGATTTATACCCCAGTGAATATGATACAGCTTCAGCAGGAGAAGACGTGTGAGAATATCCCCAGGCACAGGTTGGGGGAATTAAGTCTCTCCTGCATGTGGGAAGGGTGTAAGAAGGCCCATGGACTTCAGCCAGAAGCTTTTAGATGTCCTTCTAACCACCAGAGATTGTAAATTAGGCCAGCAAGATGACATTCTTACATCTTACATTTCAGTGAGTCCTGATACAATGTCCAAACAACCACTTGTGGCTCCGGACCCAAACAGAAAGGTGGACTTACTTATGCACCACACTCTTTTCAAAATTTCCTGTTAATGAGCTTCTTGCATATCCTTTACTATTTTTCAGGTCTTATTTTCCCTGTTAATTATCTTGGAAGTCATCCTTGTCTGGAATTTCCATTATGCACTAGGGCAGATGAGAATTGAGCTGAGTAACACCCACTCCCTTCCCTTGGTGATATTTTCCCATCAGGAAAAAAAACCTCAAAACAACCCTGCAGTTCTCTACCTTTCTTTTGAAAATGCTGTTCAGTAATTTACTGACTGAATATCTTGAGATTCTTCCACCTTTCCCGCGTAGACTGATGAGAAACTCGTGTAAATTCTCACTTTATTACCACACCTGTTAGAAATCACTGCTGCAACTTAGGTGTGAAAAAATGTGGCTGTACTATACCTAGGAAGAAATACAGACCAGCCTCGGTGTAAGTGCATCACCACTGCTATAAAACAGACACAACTACTTTGGTGACATTCACTGTTACTGTACGTTGACAAGTTCCCATTTAATTTACTACATATGGTTCCATGTCTCCATAGCTACTCTCGTGAATTCATTATTCATTAAATAAGTGATGAATTTACTTAAATATTGCGGCCACATGGCCGACACAAATGCATTCTAATATTATTAACACGTTGCCAACTTGCAACTCTTCGAAGTCTGAGTAAATGTTTTGACAAGAAGAGGCAGCAAGAACAAATAAGTAGTAGCAGCCTAGATGAAGTTCAGCCATAGTTCTAACAGCTTTAAAGTCTTAACAGTGTTTTCACTGGGGCAGTACCAGATAAATTGCTCTTATGTGTGCATACAAGAGACTAAAATTCCTTTGAAAGTTTATAATTTCTCATGGGAAAACACAACATAAAAGTTACTTTTACTCATAGAAAAACAACACCATATTTTCCTGTCAACCTTTGCTGTTGGGAATTTCAAACTTTTTGCATTTTTTCCCTGTGATTCTTTGTCGACCCAAGGGACAGGCGTTTACAACATAATTTACTTTCGGCATGTCTCTGTAAATCATTGTAATTCTTTCTATGGCTAAAAAAAAAAAAAAAAAAAAGACACCACTCTCCAGTTGGACTGACAAACCACTTTTCCAAGACTTGAACAGCAAAGCAAAACTCCCTGTTTCATGAGGGCAGCACTGACATGAAAACAGACACAAATAAAATATATCTTATGAGGCCTTTATATGATTTTTGTATTTAGAGATTGCAATATTTATTGGAAAATATTTCTTGAACAGTATTTGCTTCCAGTAAAATATTCAGAATGTGTGAGGCATAAAAGGTGTGTCGGTGGCAGAATCCTGGTGGGAAAAGAAAACCAATAACATTTTATTTTTGGAGAAGACAGTATTTTTTTTTTCTTAGTGCTCTTAAGTTCTGTTGTTGTCACTGTTGTTGTACAGGCTTAGCAGTGTTGTCTCAGCTTAGGTGCCTTAACACAGCCTGCCATAAAAATGCTGGAAACCTGTAGAGCCTTTCAGCCTCACTTTTTGAGAGTGCTGCTAATATCAAGGCTCATTCAGTTTTACATTAGAACTTGATGACTTGCACATTGGTTGAACCTTCACCTTTTACAACCTTAATGGGGATTTATTAGCTATTTCACAGTGTGTAAATTTGAATCTAGGTCAGATGAGGAAGAAAAATAGGGCAAATCTGGGCCTTAAGTATAACCTGCATATAATATATCAGGATAAAAAAAAAGGTGCAAAATTAAACAGATGATTAAAAGTGTCTAGAGCAGTCAGAGTTTGAAAAAAGAGCTTGATAAATTAGGGGTGTGTGTAGAGGTTTTTTTCCGAGTTCAAACTCAGGTGACTGGTGAAAGTCTGGTTTCCACACAAATTCAGCAGATTAAGGAGTTAAAATAGCTTGTTAACCTGTTTCTGCTAACTGCTCGCAAGAGGAAATGTAACACAGGTGTGTTTGATATTCACAAGATTAAAGCTTTTGTCTACCATCAAATGTTCACCACATTAAAGTCGTTTTAATGAGGTATTGGAAGATAATGAATGTAAGCCTCTAATTCACTGCAGAAGAGACAGCCTGCCCCTGCCTTGACCCCGTTGCAGCCAGGTACCTAAACCAACAGATTAGTCACACTCAGCCCAAAAGATGTGTGGGTAATGGAATAGCCACTACCTGCTGCCATTCTCGCCTGCTAAAAATGGATCTGGTTTAGGTACCGTGAAGTCTGACATCAGATATTCCCCATGTGATGGTTCCCATCCCTTACCAACCCTTTCTGAAGGGAAAAAAATCACAGCTGGTGTGAGAAGGAAGGATTTTTATAGTGTGTGTGCATGGGGAATGGGTAGGCGAGGAATGGGTACAAATTAATATTATTAATGTATTAATATTATCATTCATCCTGGTACTTAGTGGTGTTCAGAAAGTCAATAGCTGGAGTGAATAAGGGTTGGAAGTGTCTCAGTGGTTCATCTATCTCTATACCTACTGCTTGTTGGATCCACTCCCCCTGCTAAGCTAAGGTATGCTGCCTGTTTGCTTATTCTTAATAGAATAAGCTCCAAATAAAAATAAAATAAAGATCCTGAAAGGTTCTCCAAACCAGATTTATTTTGGCATGCATATGCAGGAAACTATGTACTGTAGCAAGTTTTAAATACTGTATTTGGACACTAATTCTCAACTGCCGTCATCAGTTTGCTGACAGCCATCTGCTTGGACCCTGCTCCTTCCTCCCGTTCAGCACCGTTGAAGTAAAATATTGACAGAAACAACTTCTGCAGCAAAAGTGGAAAAGTTAATAACATAACTGAAGTCACACAGGATTTTTCTCTAATGTTCTGGAGCTCTCCTACAATTTTGTTTTACTCATGCCTTAATTTAGAAGTGTCCCACCCGGCTTAAAAATAGGTGGCTGTGTAGCCAGCTATCTTTAGGTGGCCCAGGTTACTGGGGAGAGATCTATAGCTCTAAGTGCCTACTGTATAGTTCATGTGACTTCATACTGATGAGTAATACACATGCTCCTGGAGAAGCTGACACACCGGGCAGTGTGTTGTCAGTCGGAGCTGGGCAAAGAAGTTGTCACAGTGAGGTTGTCGCTGTGTCTGCCAAAATCTGCAGCGACATGAGCAGCAGATTGATAGAATTCAAATTTACCTGCAGAAGTATTTTGAGCAGTGATGCAGAGAGCCCCTTACCTCATGTTCATGGAATACTGACTGAGAGCTCTTGGCAGTGCCTGGGCCCTTCCACAACGACCCTCAGACTCCTTGGACTGAGATTGTTTTGTTCGGCACATGGCCTATGATGTTCCCCACCTTAATGAGTCTGAGATGCTCCAGTTCAGCACAGAGCAAGCTCTACCTTCAGCTCTTTGTGTGAAATGTCATAAAGCTCTTGCACAGGTCGAAGGGCAATGCACAATAAAAGACTTTGCCACTAATTATTTCAAAAAGAAGAGTGAACATGAGCTCATGTACACACACAGAGATATACATTCACATAAATAATTTATTTATCATACCTATTTATAATACATGAATCTTTTATGTTTTATGGCGATACCACTGCAGTTTGCAGATTTACATCTCTTATTAAATTCCCCACACAACAAAACACAATACTATGGAAATATATAGCCCTACAAACTGATTCAAGACTTCTAATCCAAGTGGTCTTACTGTCTGCAATATTCCTTTCTAAATTGTGCCATTACATCCCACAAATTGACTAGCAATGAAAGGTAATTTCTTTTTATTCTCTTACAGCTTTGTGGGAGAAAGGAAGAAAGAATCTATCCCATAAAGAACACAACAGTTTCTAAGCTGAACTCTCTAACATATACGACCATGTCTATGCTTTTGCAGATACAGACCCATGAGCCCTGTGAGAAGATGAGTGTGTTTACTACGTTGAAGAGATCAGGAGTAGATTTAGTAGAGAAAGTAAAGCCTTTGGGCAGATGAAAAAAGATTTTAAAAAATCTAGTTTCCAAGCAGAAAATGTGAGTAGTGATGCGGAGAGTGTGGCAGAAACTAAAAATTGTTTGTGTGCAAAGACAATGCCTCAGTGATAAACCCTACACATGATAATAGGGACATTACATATTTTTGAGAAATGTTTTCAATATTTGATCTTTTTTGTTTTGTTTTTTTATTCCCATAGAGCAAAAATAAATCAGTGTGCTCCATCTCCCTGAGAGTGCATTGAGTCCCACTTCTTGCCTGATGCACAGCTCTACAGGCCAGTACATGGGTGAGGGAGGTGAGCACTGAGCATCCTCCCTGCTGGGCAGAATGGTGGGAGGCTTCCTCTCCACTCCAGTTCACCTCTTTCTTCCCTGTTCACAGTTTCCTCCCTCACTTTGGGATAACCTCCCCAGAATTTTAAAGTCCTCCATGATAGTCTTCCAAGGGCTCAACAAGTCCAACTCTTTATAGAACACGCAGCTCCTTGTCCACACATCTCAGGCTCTGAACCACATAGTGAGAAGTCCCCACTCTGCACTACCTTATACTGCAAAGAAATTGTTTTCTTCCTTAAGGAGTTCTCAGACTGAAAGGCCAGGGTTCACTGAGAAAATAGATGTTATTTCGAACAGCCTGTCACATGTGTGGTGAGGATGGTTCACCAGTCTCCCCAGTCTACCTTGCAGGTTCTCTTTTATGGTCTGTAGCTGGAGATGCTGAGGCATCCTCAGAAAGCCACAGGCAGAAACCACATAAAGAGTTAAAGGATGTGATAGGGAAAGCAGGGGGAAACACTCCTGTGCGTTCTTCTGAAGGTACAGCCGGCAGGATTTTCTGCACAGGTCCATGAATTTCCAGAAGGGCCCTTGAAAGTTTCTATATGTTTTCCAAATGAAAAAAAAAAAAAAAACAAACCCCAAACAACAACCAGTAAACTCAAAACATGGAAAAACATTCAACAAATTAAGCATGACAGAACAACTATGCAGAGATATTGTCGTTGCTTCCTCTTCCTAGCCTTTTTGCCTACTCTTCATCTACAGGTAAGAAGTACAAGAGACCCAACAGAGCTTTGCTGGCTCTTTGCACATTGGTGGAAGGTTGCAATTTTTTCTCAAGGCTTTCTCAATTAAAATCCCTGTAAAATGTTGTAGCATTTAGCTCCACATGCTAAAGAAAGTACTTCCTTCTCTAGTTGCCATTCTCAGCAGCTCTGCCCGATTCAGTGCAGCCCCATGTGATTGTGGAGCCAGGAGGTGACTTTTTCTCAAAGTTCAGCCATATAGAACATTGAAACATTTTAGAAGTCACAGTGATTTCTAAGAGACTTTGGACTGATGATGGCATTTGTTGGTTTGAATAAAATACTTTATTTTAGCTTTCAAAAAATGTGTAACCAGGACTGTAGTGTTCAAAATTCATGAGTGATGAATGACACATTGACAATTATTTTGCCACATCTTTAATGCAAATGATGAACTGTAAAGTTCCTTAATACTTAACATGAGAATGTATTTATTAAACTTAATAGCACACAAATGAGCTCTATCATAGCACACAAACACCTTGTTAACGTGTTTACAACACACAAACAAGCTTTCAGAATTGGCTTAGAAACTTGATTGAAGTCCTGCAGGTAAATAACATAATAAACAGATAAAATATTAAGTGAATATCAAATGGAACTGTTCAAGGCCTGATTGGAGGGGACTCTGAACGACCTGGTCTTGTAGAATTTGTCCTTGTCCATGGCAGGGAGGGTTGGAACGAGATGGTTTTTAAGATCCCTTCCACCATTCTCTAGTTCTATAATTCTATCATACACTTTGGAATATAAAACAAAAAGAAAAAAATCTGTTGAGCATCTTATAGACAAGTCAGAATATGAAAAGCCTTGCTGCCTGTTGGGGTGTGGTGACATCAGAGAGATTCTCCATCGTTATAGCTGGTCACCAAATGTGCAGAGCACAATCTCCACATGCTCCCACTACTGGCTCAGTGTCCATCAGAGCTGCTCCCACGAGGCAAAACCATCATCAACATCTAATTGCAACCAGTGCCTGGGGGGGGAATCCCTTGCTGTAAAATGCTGGCCATGAGTCCAATCAAAAAGCTGGAAAAGTAAAGGAAAAATGCTAAAGGTCTTTTCTATATATACTTCCCACAGAAAAGCAGTATCTAATGCAAACTGCTGCCTGGCTTAGTGTCTTCTCTGCCAGCATTTGTGTCAGCTGAGTCTTCAAAGTTGACAACTGACGTCACTGGAGAACCTACAAGATTTCTCCTGGTAAAGTGTCACAGAAGAGAACATCTATTTTCCCAGCAAACCAAACTCTTCTCCCTGACTAGCATATGATATAAATGAGTGCCCAACTCTGCACAGCCTTATCTAATTGTAAGGTGACACCTTCCTTTAATGAGTTTCCTAAAAGTTTACAGCAAGTTTTCTTAGAGGCACAGGTAGAGTTTCATTGATCTCCGGCTGGGGCTGTCATTATAAGAGGATGAGGTTCCAATTTCTGATTAATGAAAATTATAATTATGTAGAGATAATGGGGGCAGAGGGATGTTTCCATGTTACTTTAAACAAAGAAGAGTTAAGGCCTTATCTTAACTATGCATTGGCACTGCAATGCGAAATGGTCATGCAAAATTAATTTTTAATGTGTTCAATTTATATTAAAAATTTCTGCAAGTGTGTGAGTTTTTTTTTCTAAGGCTGGAGTGCTACTTCATTTACAATATTCCCTGAAGGTGTTTTTTTTTTTTTTAAAGAGACTCTTAAACTGAAGCCATTTTAAGGGTTTTATGAGACATTATGTGAGCTTTCATATGCAAGTTAGTCGTTAAGTACCAGATATTATATTCTGTAATATGCTTAAGTGATATTAGAGGCTGTATATAGCCTGCAGTAATGGCTATTGCTGCTTTTTTAATTTATCAAGAAAATGTTGCTTAAATAAGGAGCAAATCAGTGCTTGGGTGTCGAAAATATAAATGTAAAGGAAGTAACAATATTGTTGTGACATATTTTGTACTCTCAGCTTCACGAGGGAGCAAAATCAGTGTCTACTTTCTCCTACTATTAACACACGTGACATGTCCCACATACACAGTGTGAGACATATGTAAAAAAAGAGAAAATTCACTGAGTTACACTAAACAGTGTATGGCCATTGCTCCCCAAGACTTCATGAGAATTAATATTATGCCCCTGCTAACTGGATTTTTTTTTTTTTTGGTATGATTTCTGGCATTCAAACAAAGTAGCAGCTCACATTTGGACTTAAACGAGCGATGTCTTTGGATGTTCAGCCTACAAAGGGAAATGTTTTTTGTTAAGCTGGATTCACTGGTCAAACTATAAAAGACAGGATAAAAAAAACCCCACAAACAAACAAACACTCACATGGTGAACAAACTTGCTATTTTTTTCTGCTCCCTCCTTCCCTTAAGAGGCAGAGGAAGGAAAAGAAGAAAGCCTTAAGCTGACAAGCTTGTAGAAATATAAAAGTCACTTTCCTTTCAAATGTGCCTCTTGCTCCTTGTCCTGACACAGAAATAAAGCACGTCTGTAGTTGTGCTGCAGAGAAGTGGGACACAGGCGTGTTTTAGACCGACAGCTCTTGGCAATGACACCTCGTGTTGGCCACAGTGTCCTCCACCTGCCTCGACCTCTCTGTGGATCCCAGCTGACTGTGGAGCTCATTCTGGTTAAAATATTCCTCCTCTAACCACCAACTCCTCTTCTGTGCCCAGCTGCAGACTCCCGCTCTCATGCAGACTTGTGATTGAAGAAACGTATTTCAAATGAAAAATAATCTTTTCCATTTTCTTTCTCTCTTCCAGCTGCTGATTCCCACCCTGATTCCTGTTCTGGAGTTGTGATTAATACTTCTTTTTTAAAAAAATCACATCATCCTTCTCTCTCTGTCTCTGCCTCTCCTCCCCCTCCTCTTCCCAGTCTTCCTCACAGCTGTGGATCCTCACTCCTCCTTCCAGCCACCATCCCTGCCGTCCCTGCTCTCCTCCCTCCCGTGGTTCACTTAAATATTTCGGAGGAAAGCAATCCAGCTTCATCCAGGCTTTATGGCAACTGCTTCTCTTGTCTACACTTATGCTCACTTGCTGCCTTTGGGAGGAACGAGGCCCTTGGCACCCTCAAATCCCTGGAATCGGCCTCTTTAACGAACCCGCCTGCAAACGAGCATCAAGTTAGGCACCAAATCGGCCATATGGACCCCAGCAAGTCCTGGCCAAGGGATTTGAGGACTCTCCGTTGATGAGCAGTTTCGCAGGGAACACGTGAGCTCTCCGAAGTGACGCGGTGAAAGCCCAGGACAAACATCTCCAGGCTCCCTCCGCCTGCTCGATGACCTCGCATGGAGAGCCTGAAATGTGGTTAATGCAAAAAGTCAGTGGTCCAGAGGGATCTTCCTGGCAAGGAGGAGTTGGCCAGTGAGCAGCGGGTCTGTGCTCCAGGGGAGAGGAGGTCAGGATGGGGTTAGCCACTTTCCCTTCAGGATAAACCATCCCTGGTGTATTTTTTCACAGTTTATGACTACTATGAATTCTCTTCATGCACCAAAAGACTTGGCCCCAGCCTCCCAACTCTACAGTAGCTATCAGGAGAACTATATATTCACCAGACGACAAAAATGTTCCTCCTTTCATCACGAAATGCTCATTGATGGGTCCCCAGTCTCAGGATGAGGAAAACACAGTGTTGTCTGAGGGCAATAATTTTGGCGTCAAAAGCCCGGTCACAGTGATTTCTTGTGGTCACAGGACAAGCTGATGTTGTGATCTGCCCAACACCCCTTCACTGAGGTGGCTTTCACTTTCCTCTGGGGATGTCACTGCCATATGTTCCCATCTTTTCTGGCTGAACCCCTCGCAGGGCTGCACAGTGTGTCCAGATTTCACCCTTCCTGTGGGAAATTGAGAAGACTGAGGGGAGAACTCACTGCAAATTCCTGGGGAGGGGAAGAGGATGGGCAGGCACCGACCTCTGCTCTGTGGGGACCAGGGCCAGGAGCCCAGGGAATGGGCTGGAGTTGTGTTAGGGCAGGGTCAGTTTGGATCTCAGGGAAAAGTTCTTCCCCCAGAGGGGGGTTGGGCAGTGCCCAGGCTCCCCAGGGCAGTGGGCACAGCCCCAAGGCTGCCAGAGCTCCAAGAGGGTTGGCATGATCCTCTCAGGGACATGGTGTGGCTCTTGGGAATTGGGCTGTGCAGGGCCAGGATTTGGACTCAATAATCCTTGTGAGTCCTTCCCAACTCAGCATATCCTGTTGGTCTGTGAAAGTCACAAGGAGCTTGGACTGAAAGGAGCAGAAGAAAACAAAACAGAAAGAAAACAGTAATAAATATAACAACTCTCTCAACACCTGAATCACCTCCTGTCCCTGCTCTGAGCCATGTTCCTTCCCCTAGGAGACCCCCAGATCACCGTGCTCCTCTGCAGACCCTCTTTCCCAGCCACGCCTGTGCTCTGATTTCGGGAGCCAAATTTTGTCCAGTTTCAAGCTCTTTCATATGGTCCAAACCATTCTACCTTTTCCCCCAGGATGTCTCTGTAGGGAAGTTTCCTGCGAGTGTCCATGCGGTCAAAAGGCAATTCAGCTTTTTTATGATCACCAGCTTCGCTCCTGCAATTTGGAGCTTGAACTGGCTCAATCCTTGATAGGCAACACAAGCATCTGCTTCTCTTCTTCCTCCCACCCTCTTTGCACGCACGCACAAAGCCTCATTATATTAATAAAATATTTTCCCGTTCTTCACCTGATTAGCCTGTGTACACATGGCTGGGAGCTTGCTTTGCATGTACTGTGTATATGTGCATATGCATGTACACCCATACATGCTTTTCCTGTGTGTTAATGTACCTTCCCCCGATTATATACAAACAGATGTTTATATATAGAACACATATTATAAATTTAAATTGATACAGGAACATAAATCTGAATAAATCACAGCTAAGCTGCAGCTTAAAATAAACATTCTGGAAAAAAAATAAGCAAATAAACTTTTTTTTTTTTTTTGGCAGAATGCTTATTTATTTAACAACAGCGATGCAGTTGCTTACACTTTCTACAAATGTTTTATCTCCTCTTCCTCCGCACCTGTCCCTGAGTGAATAGAGCCACATCTGTCTCATCTTGGCATAACAAGTACACATCTACATCTGTGAAAGATGATTCCATTTTTGAAGGAAACACTGTCTACTTTTACACTCCTGCAGTCTGCTAGAAATTATTACACAATGGATTTTGTGTCTTGCAGGAAGACTGCTAAATAGTGAATAGCGAGTTTGGAAATGGTACAACAAAAGTAATGCCCTACTTTAACAAATAGATAGCTCAATATAAATATATATTTATTCTAAACTTTATGGTTAAGAGAGACACACTGATTAATACTACCTTCAATTTAGTCTTTCTAGTGTAGTGGAGTCTCACTTAAAAAGCTCAGGAAATGAGTAGAGGGGTAATAATGGGATAGAGATGCTTTTGCCCATCAGCTGCTATGTCAGAGCCAAGATGAAGTTGGTAGTGACTGGAAAAATAGATGGAAAAAAATCTTAACTGTGAGGGTGGGAAGGCCCTGGCACAGGTTGCCCAGAGAAGTTGTGGCTGCCCCCTCCCTGGAAGTGTCCAAGGCCAAGAGCTCTGAGCAACCTGGTCTACGTGTCGTCCGAGGTTATGTCACTAATGACATTCAGTAGCTCATTAAAAAAATGAAGAGGTGAGCTTTGGCTGATATAGTTAAGGGTTTAATGAGGTAAAATAGTGAAATAGCCAAAAGCCTCTTCAGTGAGACTGAACTGATGAGCAGCAGTTGTTTTGCTGCTCATCTTTCTTTTATGGGCACAGCTATCAAAGCTGAGGTAAAAATAAAGGAAAGGTGAAGTGTCCTGAAGCTCCTCTTTGATGGTTGTATTTTCCTCGCCATTTTTACCTCCAGTGCACACAGTAGTGAAGTACTGGAAGCTGGAAAAGCAGTGCAGGAGGGTGATTCATTCAGCCACATTTCCTCAGCTTCTTGGACAAAGGGATTACCCCAGGAAGTGCATTAATCCAACACATTTGCAGGACCTCTGCTACGTGGTGTAGGCTGTGTTGTGCCCTGTCTGCTGACCAACAAGACAACCAGGATGACAAAGAAATTTCACTGAAAAAAGGAGACCTGGTCAGGAAATAGAAACTTTTTTCTATGGAAAAAATCTGCCTGTAGTAAATTTTTCATTCACTACTTCCCATCTCTTCTTGACTATTTTTCATTTTTTGCCAGCCTGGAGTTCTGTGCAAAGTATGAAAAGCGTTTTTTGTTTTCTCAGCCACTGAGAGCCTTCTAGCTTTAAAAAAATTAGTAAATGCAGAAGTAACAGCTTTATTTTTGAAGATGAACATTATTTATCAGACTGTCTGTGGCTTTTCCTTCACTGTGTTGCAGGACAGAGAGAGAGAGACAGATTCAGTCCTCTGTGATTCCAAAGCAGCCCCAAACTTGTTCAAATGAAGAAGAAATCAGAATGTGACTTCAGAAGTGAAATTTTCACGGAGTAAAATAATCCCAGTCAGAATATACATTATAAATTGTAACTAATTTAATGGTTAAAAACGTATATAAAGATTTAAGGAGAAATTATCCTGATTGCTGTATCCTTCTAAGAAAAAGTCAGTCCTTAATAGTTCAACAAACAGGACTGATTTTCTTTCAGGGCAAGTTTGGAAGGCAGAGCACAATTTGTCTTTCTGTAGAGCACATCAGGGTATTGATACACAGGTCTCAGATGCCATGATACCAACTTTCTTCCTCTTCTTTTTTTTTTTTTTTTTTTTTTTTTTTTTTCAGTGTTTCATGTACTATCTTTAGGCTTTCTCAAAATCAACTGCTTGATTTACCCATCCTTCCTGGGAATTTATGATTCATATCTTCCCTTTTTTTCCCTCCCCTCTCTTCTGCCAGACCTTTCCAACTCCCAACTGCTGTTCTATCTTCTATATTAAGCACCTCAGGCTCTGATGTACTTGACAGTGCCCTGTACTTTAAACACACACACAAAAGCACACTGGTGATCTGAGATATTTTCTACAATGTGACATACATACACCAGCCTCAGATTCCAGACTTTTCACAGTCTTAATAAATACCTTATATTTATTTTTTTATCATATTTACATTTGGGTTTTATATGACTTTTTAAAAGGGATGAAAAAAAATATTGACAGTTATATAATGTGTATTATTTACTTAATAGCTGTTCTGGTCTATTGGGTAAATATATAGCCAGGCAGTTTTTAAAAACACGTATTATGTACCCAAGAGACCAGAGAGACTCTGAAGCAGCTGTTCCAGTCTATTGGGTAAATATGTATTTAGGCAATTTTTCAAAATATGTTAAAACTCCTTCAGTGCCATTCTGGTCAATTGGTTAAATATGTATTTAGGCTTCTTTTTTAAATGCCTTTTATGTAGCTGATAGACTGAAGAAACTGTAACTGCTGAATATGTTTTCATAATTTTTACCTATGGGTATCACTGAGAGTTCTTTCCCATATTTCCGCTCCGTGTCCTGCTGTCGCATCACTGAGAAGGATCTGGGTGTCATAGCCACTGTCACCAGGAGCAGTGGCACGAGGGAGAGCTCATACAAATATAAAAATATAATATTTTTCTACGTGAGCAACACTAGGAATGACATTAGTCCTCCTGATTGTCATCCTTGCTCTCTGCAAGTGATGCTCTACATCTATTTTCCCTGTGTTTGGCTCTCTGTCAGTGGACTGACACACTTTGCATTGTGCTGTGCTGGTTACACTGATGGATATTTTTAAACCAGCCACATTTTTCGATATTCAGAGGCAAAAAAAAAATGGCATTTTGAAGCCCTGCTGTCAATTCTGGGGTTGTTTATCTGAGTGAAGTTTAGCACATGCTTACATATGAGCCAGGGCTCAACCAACAGGACTTACATCACTTTATGACTTTTTAAAAATATATATACGCCTCCAAAATCTTTTAAAGGTGTTCAAGGTGATAGGAAAATCAAATCTGATGGCTGATCTGTAGCACAAGTTTCTGAAAATCTTAATGTAAAGTGGCTGTGACAGATGTGAGCTTGCTGGAGTTTGTACAACTTCTGCTGTATTTCAGCTCAAGATTTATATTTACATCTAGTTCTTTCAGAGTGAGCTCTGTCTGGTGAGAATTTTATACAGTGAGAGAAGCAAGGGCTGAGCTTCACACAGTGGCTCAAAGAAGCTCTTCCTCCGTTATTTTTATTAAAACACAGCTTTCAAGACAATTGTATTTGTTCCATGGTCCCTTCTTTGCCTCCCCTCCCCTGAGGAACAGACATCTCCATTGAAATGCTGTTGTAAATTAATCCAAATTTTATTGTTGTAAAACCAATATTCGAGTAAACAAGTATCTCTTTTTATCCCCACTGCACGAACTGACAGTATAAATTCTTTCTCAGTTTGTTCCTTAATGATAAATGATTAACTCTCCACATAGAATCGATCATGTTCAGTCTTTTCATCCACACAGCATCTTCATTTGCCTGCTCTGATAATTATTTCAGGAAGGAAATTTTAATTATTTGAGGTGTGTCCTAAGCTTTCCTTGCAGTCTAAGTTACTGCTGCCAGTAGGTGTCTGCTCTTAAACTATGGCAGAGCAAGTGCTGGTGTTTGAAACCCACCTCTTGTTCCTTCAGGATGTTTTGTCATTCTCCCTTCACATCAAAGTGATGTACTTCTTCAAGTATTAGACAGATTGTTCAACCTTGTGTTTTTCCCTAATTTTCAGAAATTTTGAGATAGGTTATCAAGATTCTCAATAATTTTCACTTCTTTCTATTTCTTTTAAAATGTTTTTTCTTTAATTAATAAGAAAGCTGTTAGAAGTATTTCCCTCTAATGTGTTTAGAAGGTTGGACTTGATGATCTTGGAAGTCTTTTCCAACCTTTATAATTCTACTGTCTACTATTTATTCCTTCTAAATAGGAAGGACAAAGAGGTAGAAACTAGGATGGAAAAATGAGGAATACACCTGTATGCTCACATAGACAGGTATTTGTACATATGGAGATAGAAAAGAAAATTTTATGGGCTATCTGCATTTTAAACAGACTCTTGATAAACTAGAAATGTTCTTGAAGTCAGTGGGGACACTTAAAGTCAAGTAAAGTGTAAACCTTTGCAGACTGGAGTAAAATGATGTCACCATTTCAAATAAATCAACTGTTTTGCATTAATACAAGTTTAATTCAGAGGATTTATAAAAGAAAAACAAATGTGGAAAAATATTGATAAGAATCCTGACAAGGAATATTAATAAATGAAAATGTTGATAAGAACTCTGGATACATTTGATGATTTATTGCCAAAATAAGTAACTTTATTATCTAAATTATTAGAACAGCTGTAATGCCAGGATAAAAATAACAGTGATGCTATGTCACTCACATAATTTCATAAACAATGATCAAATCCCATTAGAATAAGAAACATCTTGTCTGTCAAAGATTATGGGATGCTTTCCAGATCTTCCAGTATATCCAGGCTTTTCCATTAATCAGCACTACATAGGCTTTTTTCCTTGGAAAATCCTTGAGCTGAATGCTGGGAGATGCTCTCAACAGGAACTATTGTTGTAGAATATACTCCGACCTGAAATGTGACTCTATTTTTTTAGTACAGAGATCCCTGCTGGCTTAGGTAGGTCCTGTCTCCAGACATGGATGTCGAATTTATTCTGTAAAAAGCATAAAATTCCTTTTTTTATTAATATTCCAGTTTGTTTGTGTTGGCAAGGATGGTGGGCCTTTTTAAATATTTTTATTCACTAGTTTATTTCCTAAGTTATTGGTGAAGTTTTTCTTTTCAAAGGATGCTCGTGCCCTGCCAGACGAAATGTGGGTAAACTGTAACTGAAACAACTCTGCCACACTGCTGCCCCTTTAACTGTATTCATGGTCTTCTCCTGGATAAAAAATGAAATTACTCATTTTGCTAAAAAAAAAAAAAAGAAGAACACATTACTGAGACAGAGTTCTTAAAATTAAAGAAAACAAATAAAAAGAAGAGGAAAAAAAGAAAAAACTATACATTAATTATCTTTACAATACACTAAGTGTATAAAGGAACAGTCCCTGTTGCTCCATAGTCAGGAGGTTTCTCTGCTTGTGTGTGGCAGGAATTCTCACTGAGGGCAGGATACTGGGTTAACTTACCATGGCCATAATTTGATTTGGCAATTTCAGTGATCATAAGAATATTCTTATTGTATCAAAATGTGTGACAGCTTTGTGATGGGCACAAATGGGGGAGCAGATCAGACCCCATTTCGTTAGATTAAATGGAAATGTGATGTTTTCAACAGTCAAAAAACACTGGAGACATCATCAAAGCTATCAGTGCCCATCTCTCCACAATCTCTGCTATGATCATTCTGTTCCCTTACCATTGATCTACTACAAAACTGAAAATTAATTTAAAGGAGGGAAGATCTTCAAATATTTATATCTGAACAGATATGTGGGCAAAATGCAGGCTGAGCTACCAGCTTATTATGGGCACACAGATGAACACTAAACCCAGAGCACAGGCCAAAGTTCACAGACATTAAAAAAAAGAAGAGGATCAGCCCAGATTTGGAGTTCCCCTTGCAGATCTGTGCCCAAATATATGTTCTTTTTCCTGCTGGAAAACGTTTTGCCTCTGTCTCCGGGAAAGTTTGCAAGTGCAGCAGCTTGATTTGTGAAGGTGTCCTTTGGCCAAAGCAATTGGAACCAAGATGGGAAAAATGATGACTCTTGTGGAGGCACAGGTAAACACACACAGGCACAGAGGAGATGCAGCTCATTTGGCAGCTTAGCAGTAACCCAGGCTTTTCTACCAGACACTTACTTTGTTTTTTGTGATATTAAGTAAACTCGATACCATAAAACTGATAAAAGAAGTTGGACTACTGAAGCTGGTTGGACTTGAGCCACTTCTGTGCTCTGAGCAAGAGGAAAAAAAGGTACTACAAAATACCTGAATCTACTAGTCCTGGTGTACTGGCTTCCCTCTCAAAAACATAGGTTAGAGGATGAACTTAGTGGTATAGTTTAGATGGTTTAAATGGTTTAGATGGTATAGATGTTAGACTGGCGTTGAGTAGGGTGTTAACCTAGGTAAAGGTTGGACTTGATGATCTCCATGGTCTCTTCCATCCTTATTAATTCTGTGTGTGTAATTCTGTGTGTGTAACATACACCAGCATATCCAGGATTTTCTTTGCCTTTGAAATATGTCTTTCCTTAATCTGCTCTGAACACCACTCACAAACCAAAGTGGATATTCTCTGTTCCCATTAAATTTGGGAGTTTACTGTGTTTCTCTAACCTCTGCAATATAGCAGTGGGAGCAGAGATTCCTCCAATAGTTTTCTCTCCCTGACCCCAAAAAAAGTCATTCTCCATCACAAATAATAAGCACACCATCAGGGCTGTCACTGCCTTCAGGGGACTCTGCCCTGAATTGTCCCATTTTAAGTTACGAGGGAACCCCAGTGAGAACGGTGCAGATCCACCACAGCCAGCGGGAACAATCCAAAAGGGAATGGAAAGAGAAAAGCCTTCCTAGTGCCAAATCTAATCTCCTTCTCCTCTCTGTATATGGACTGAGCTCAGCAGATCTGAGCACGAGGTTTCCACCTTTGGGGGCTGGCAAGGCATAGACTGGGGTCACAATTCAACACCTCTCCATCGGGGAGCAGAGACTCCATCCAGCTTTGTGGGATGCTCTTATGCACATCCAAGAGCATAGATGTGGTTCTGAGAGGGTTTGTCTCTTTTTGATTTTGGTAAAATACCTGCAAGAGAGAGGTACGAGGTACTTCCTTACAGTACATCAGGCATCAGTCACTGACGAGAGAGAACATGAATTCTGTTTTCATCCTTACACCATATTATTCTGAAACAGCATTTGTATGCAAGGATACCTTAGAATACTGAACTTTTAAACTCCCAAATTTCAGTACTGTTAGTGAGCATAATTTTATGGGAAATGGGCCATCAGACTCGTGGTGCTGATTTGCCTAAAATTAGGTGGCATTGCTTAAAATACCTTCAGAGTCCTTCATTTGATTTTTAGCTACAGTCTCAGCACTTGAAAAACTGATGATAGGCATATTTGTGTGGTATATAAGACTTTAAGTATTTATCTCTCTGAAAGGCGAGTTTCCTTTTGAGAAATTTTCTTACTGGGAAGGTTTCCAAAACCCCTCTCATGTAGCTTCATGGAATTTTCTCAGCTCTTATGTTTGCTCCTTCTCCACACCTCTTCCCCAGAGCAGAGAGGCACATCTGTCTGTTTTCTGCCTTATCAAGCAGACATCTACATCTGTGAGGAAAACTTCACTTCCTCAGCTAAAAACCTGTATCTGATTGTGGTAATAAAGCTCTACTTCCTCAGTTCAAAACATACATCAGACAGGACCAATTACTCCAAATGACTCATAGCAACAGGCAAAGCAATAGTCGTCTTTTCAAAGCCTTTGAACTTCCACTGCTTCAAAGGTGTTCTGAAACGTGGTTATGAGGCGATTGTCTAAAATTGCCAAATTACCAGTTTCCAAGCTTTGACATTTGTTATTCTGAGCAATGAGACAAAGGAAAACAGTTCATTCACCCACTGAGAAACAGAGAGTGAAACAAAAAAGATATTTCCTGGGTGAAGAGAGCTCCTAACAGGATGAATTCCTGAACACAAAACAGAAAAAAAAAATACTTGTGCCTTAAATTAATCAAATAATTCAATTAGATTATAAAACAATACACAACAATAATGCAAAATGCAAACAATACGATCCAAAGCTACTGAGGGAATTTAGCAGGTTTTTAATCACATCCTGGAGGTCAGAGGGGCTCAAAGTGTTATTACTGGGAATCAAAGCTTTTCACCTTTAGGTCACCAACTCAGATGTGGCTCAGGTTGGTTCTGACTGGCCATCATTACCATCTGGTAATTACTGGGGGGCAATCAGACATGAGCTTGTTGTGTCAGCAGCCCCAAAGGGGAGAAACTTGCAGAGTCCAGCATGAACATGTGGATCAGTGGGCAAAGGGATGTCCAGCAGTCCAAAACAAAAGTATGTACAACTCAAAGCTTTTCATCCTGTAAACCTTTCAGTGCTTTCTACTACATCCAACTAGTATTAAGTAAAGTCATGAAGTTATTCTATAAAATTGTAAAATGATTTGTTTCTAGTAAATCAGTTTCCACGTTTTTATGTTGGAAAGAGCATTATTAATGTATTGTTCCCGAAGGTCGTGGCTTTCTCCTGACAAGCACCATGCCCAAAAAAGAAGCAGTATTGTAGTTGAACAAGAGTTATTTTTGAGTGGACCTATCCAGTCTCTCTAACTGTCATAATAATTAAATTAACTTAAAGAATAATCCAATATACTGAACTTCATAAAGCACGTTATTATTACCTAGTGACTCAAACACATTTGGGTCTTCATGATGCAACTGTTATTTTATTAGGGATCTTCTAATATTAAGGCCATGTTTAAATAAATGTAGCTCTAATTCAAGAATGTATTTCTGCTTGTTCCACTTTCGTATTGAAATGTTCAGTTTGAATTTTTTCATTTTGTTGAGATTTTACTGGTTTTCTTAACAATGAAGGTGATTGAGCCCTTATTTGGAGTGCACATGACAAGTGACAAGGAAACTTTGGGCCATCAATATTATGCCATCACTATGAGATCTTCAGAGCTGAATTTATCCATATAGGTGGATGCTTTTCACAAGCCCCCAGAGAAATAAAAGAGAGTTTTCACCCTCACATGTTTTTTTTGCTTTGCATTTGTATGTCACAAAATGCAGCAATTCTCTTTGGGAAATTCTAACTCCATTTGAGTTTATGTACTATTTCCACTACAGAACTTTCTGGCTCTTCTAGGACACAATTACTTGTCCTTGAGCATCTGTCTTCAGTACCAGAGGAAACATAATTGTTTGTTCTGGAGCTTGTGGGTTCCCCCTGAGCCCATACAAACACCAGAGTAAAGACTCCAACATTCATGACTATTTTTTTTTAGAAGTCTGGGTAGTTAGAGTCTGGATACATCCAGATGAAGAACTGATGAATGAAGTATTTATTTTCCTTTTCATTAGACCCTTCAAATCCTTCTTTTTTTGTAAGTACCTATATGTAATCAAGAAAATTAAAGTTCTAATAATGTCTGGCATTACCTACATTAAAATTGTTGTTTCTCTACAAATTTTGCCAGAAATACGTTTATGAAACTATTCCAGTAGGGAAATGCAACAACAGAGAGACAGAATAAAATGCACTTTAAAATTCCAGTAGTCACAGTGGAGATCTGTTCAGGGCTAGAAGTCACTTCTGGCTTTGGTAGGAAGAAAGTCTACAGACACTTCTTTTTATGAGTAAGTTACATCTGTTCAGTCACTGTACTTCCCTAACACCATACTTTTGTTTTTTAGACTGAGGATCCTTCAAGTCTAGCAGCTCAGATGCTTGCATCCGTCTGTACCCTCTTGGGTAAATACCTGTCACTTTAGGCAGCCTTCTCCAGTTATCTCCTCCACAGTGAGATTCAGATTGTCCCACTAACACACTGCTTTCTCTCTCCTGGCACACGGTCGAGTGCCATCAACCCAAGACCTTCGGCTTCGCTCCAGTTAAGGAAATAACAGTTCCTGTCTTCTCGTGCTTATAAAACTCAGCAGAAAACTCTGGGAGCATTTGATGGAGCAAAGGAACAGGGGTTGTCTGGCTGGTCTCCAATTGGTTATTGTACCTGTGTCTGTGCTGGGCAGGTTTGGATGTGAACTGTCAGCAGAAAGAGCCAGACCTGGCTTTGTAACCTCCTGTGATGAATAATGTTATGCATACAAAGCACATAAATTGTCACGCAGCCTTTGAGTTACAATTCTTTTTATTGAACAGAAATCCCTTCACTCTATTTTAAAGAGTCATAGAGCAAAGCTAGAACTTCAGCTAAACCCTGCTTCAAAATGAGAGAAGGTTTAGATTAGATACTAGGAAGAAATATGTCCCTGTGAGGTTGGTGAGGCCCTGGCAGAGGTTTCACAGAGAAGTTCGGGATGTCCCATCCCTAGAAGTGTTAAGGACTGGGTTGGATGGGGCTTGGAGCAACTTGGGGTCATGGAAGGTGTCCCTGCCCATGGCAGGGGATGGAACAAGATGAGCTTTAAGGTCCCTTCCAACCCAAAATATTTTGTGATTCTATGATCTCTCCATGGAAATAAATTTTAAAAAACAGTTGCTTTTAAGCAAACACTGATCACTTATCTGAGAGGACCAAAAAAACCTATTCAAAGTCTGTGTCAGAGGTTTTAAATTGTCATTGCAATTTAAAGCAATATTACCTCCTTTTTTTCCTTCATAATTCTCTTTATCAAGAACCAACCTCTATTTTCTCTTTCTCTCAGCACACGTTCATGTACACTCCTAGAAACTTTATTGGCAACACCCTTGTTACTCCCAAAACAGGTTCTAATGCCACTTTCCTAGGAAAAAAAAAGATATGAACATTATCATTATTCCTAAATATTGGTAGTATCCCTGAAAAAAAGCTCTCCAGCCTAGAAATGTTGAGAAGTATAAATTGCCCATAAATTCCCTTTTCATCTCCAAAAAATGAATGTGGAGAACAACCATTTGGAGGAACTATGTGTGTTCACTCCACTTGGATACAACTCCAAATCATGTTTTCTGTCATCCACAAAGGATCTGGATTTATGGGCACATCAGCACGTGCATTTGAACTGAGGATGCCCAGATGGGGAAACCCTCTCCCCAGCAGTATGGAACACCCATCTGCTGTATATTAATACTCTTCCAGGGATTATTGTTTCATGCTGCCTGGCTGCTATGGCTGGTGTTTGGAGGCTGGGATGTAGGAGCACATCCCAGAGTATATGAGTGAGGATAAGGTTGAACCACTAATTTTAGGGATGTTCTTTGAAAGCTCTGAGATGGCCTATCCTGAGCAGAAGGAATTTTGAAAAGCAGTAATTCCCCTTATAACGTCAGTTTGATCAAATAATATGTTTATGGCACTGTTATTAGATCAAGAGAGAGAGTTAACTGAAACATGACATGTAACTGTTAAAAATTACCCACTATCAAACATCAGCTAGGGACAAAAGAAGGAAGAGTTGACGCTTATAAATAAAAAATGATGTAGAAATTAAACAAGCAACCCATGGAGACTCTTTCAGGTTTTTTCTCTCCCCCTGTTTCTTATGTTAAACCACACAATAAACGGCCTTTGAGTTGGAGAGGTTTAATCTATATCCAGAAAGGGAATTAGAGGCTGATTCAGGCTTTTTTTCTCCCTTTCCTTTCCTGGAGGCCTCTTTTTTATTTTCTTTCCAGGTATTGATTGTGAAAGTGATATCACACCAGAAGGTGCATTGATATGGTGTTGAGTAACAGAAAACTGCAAAGACTCCTTACAGTATAATCAAAGCTTCTGTCCAAGCCCCACACTCTGATGAAATCCAATCAATAGGGACGATTAAATGACACATACAGAGCCATCAATATTAAATACAATCCATTTCCTGTACAAGAGCAGTGCAATGTAAAGTGGACAAGATAAAACGTGAATAGGCAGGTTATTTACGATGCTTGTACAGTATTTAAGGAGTGATGAAAGTTGGAAGCAGGCATGATTTGCATATTAATCAAAAAAGAAAATAAGCTTTTCAAGGCACATAAAATATAGTTTGGTGGGTTTGCAATGTTTCCAAATAATAATTTTTTTTAAAAAAGTTATTTTTTGGAGGGGCAAAACCAGAGGGGAGTTGCCTACAAGCTGAAAAATTGTTGATTCTAGAATTGCTGATTTTAACAAGACATGTGCTTCTCTACAGAACTTATTCAGAAGTCCAAACCCTTTCTCTGTTGCCTATGCTGTGGAATACAGAGTTTGAAATAATTCATTGCAACTTTAAGTTTTACTTCCAGAGGTGAGAAAGAGACCTCCAGGAATCTTCACAATTTCTCACCAGGAGCACACATGCAAAATTCGGATGCTTTTGCTCAGTAACACAGTTAAGCACATCCCTGCTGAAAGGCAGCACATGACAGCCAAGAGTCAGAGCCTCCCTGGAATGGTGCAGTGCATGGGTCCAAATGTGGAACAGTCATGTGGCTTGCAACTGCCACTGGCAGGACCCTCCCACCTCCAAGCTGTCATGGCCTCTTCTGGACCTGAGCAGCATTTCCAAAGCTGAGGAATGCAAAGCAAAGCAAACTGTGCTTGACTTGAGTGCACCATCTCCACAGCCACTGGAAACTACCTTTATTTTTATTTTAGATGCTCACCTCCTATGCTGTTCCTCATCCCATCCCTTCAGCTATAAACCTGATTTGAGGAATGCAAAGGTGATTATAGGTATGAAACAAAGATGGTCTTAGGGAAACAGAAACCTAACTTGTAACAAGCCACTCCTAACAAGGACAGTGGCTGTGTCAAAGCAGAAGCCAAACCCATGAGATATTTGCTATTTTCATAGAATCACAGAATCCTAAAAGGGCTCGGGTTGGAAGGGACCTCCAAACCCATCTTGTTCCAACACCCTGCCATGGGCGGGGACACCTCTCACAAGACCAGGTTACTCAAAGGCTCATCCAACCTGGCCTTGGAAGTCCAGGTGCGACATCCCCAGAGTTTCAGATCTCCCAGTGGCTCTTAGGGCTTTGGCTTTGGCCCATCAACCAAAGAAACGTTTCCCTTTGTTGAATTCCCACATGAACTTTCCTTCAGAGACACACTGTGGTGCTGTTCCTGGGCTAGCAAGAATCCACCAGCTGAGTACAGCAGCTCAGATCAATGCCTTGGGGTAAATTTCCTCCTCCTCCTCTCTGCTGTGCCACTCAAAATGCTTCCACCGGCTTTCTTTGTGTTCCAAATAGTGAAAATCATATCGAATAAATCTAGTTTCCTTCTGATATTATTCATCATATCATGACTTCACAACTTGCACATGGCGAAATGACAAAACGAGAGATTTATTGGCAGAGGAAACAATTGATAAAAATATAGAAATAGGTTAAAAATAAGGATCTCTAGCAAATTAGGCACTGATACCACACTGCCTTTTGTTCTGGAAAAGTAAGAGAAAGAATGAATGAATTCACTCCAGAGGGAAAGAGACAAAAGCACCAGATTGATAGAAAGGTGTTGCTGTGCTACTCCTGAGCTCCACATTGTTTATTGCTTTTCACACACAAATCCTCATCATATTGATTGTTAAATATGAATTCTTTTCTCCATTTTTTAATATCAATTCATTCTTTCTCAACATTAAACTTTTACAGCATCTTTGAAGAAAATAGATACAATTTCAAACCTAGAAAGACTATAGACAAGTTTAAAGTGAATCATATATTTATGTGCTTTGTTATACTGGGCCATAAATATTTGGTATCTTCAGGATGAAAACCCTTCATCTTAACACAATTTTCATAGATTTTTTTTTTTTAAAAAAAACAACTCCTCAATAAAAGTTTTATAGAGAAAGTGAGCCTGAAAAATGTTCTTGGAGATGACACTACTCTCTGCCAGGACACTTTCACAAATACTGTGGGGACAGCAGGTTGTTTGCCAATGAAAAGCTACTTTCTCTTGACAAAATTGAAAATTGATGACAAAGTGATTGGGTATTTCTCAAAATGCTGTCAAATGTAATGACATTGGGTGTGTTCCAATTAGTTTTGTAGGCTCTCAAGATACAGCTCTCTCTCCTTGCCTTCTGTGTAAAAACTTTGTGGCGTGAGTCTGGTCCGCTGAAGGACAGCTATAGCTGCTGCAGCTCCCAGAATTTACTAGGGAATAAGATGCACTGACATGTCTAATCCTGACTAAATAATCAACTTTCACTTTCCAAAACCTGGGCTTTCTTCTCTGGTTTGACATGGGATTATCTACATACAGTGGAGGTAGGAAGGTCATGTTGCTGGCAAGAGAGTATGGAACAGTTTGCTGATGAAACAACAAATGTCATGTTGTTTGATCACTAATTAACCATAGTCATATGAAATCAGAGGTGCCATGAGCCCTGGGATGTGCTGAGATCCCACCTCCAGGAGCACAGGGAAGACAAAAGTTACAGCAACATCAACATCTGTCCCTTTTATGCTGTTTGAGTTAGTAACAAGAATATTCCCCTCTCCCCCACTATCTAAAGTACAAACAACCTAAAGCCAGGATTGGATTGATATGGAATGCTACATAAAATGTTTGCTTATAATTATTTCTAGCACCCTTTTGAAGCTTAAGGATAAAACATTTCTAATTATTCATCAGGCTGTTGGAACTCCTAGGCCTCTGTAACAGGGATTTAGCAGAACAACAAATAACATACAGGGATCCAGATGAAAGGAGTGAATTTGAAGGGATTATTACCATAAAAAAAGCAAATGACTATTTGATGGAGTTACAACAATACAGAGAGTCAGACAGGGATAGAGAAATAATGCTAATTGATAAATACATAACTGCTT
This sequence comes from Serilophus lunatus, assembly GCA_013399895.1. Lineage (NCBI taxonomy): Eukaryota > Metazoa > Chordata > Aves > Passeriformes > Eurylaimidae > Serilophus > Serilophus lunatus. The sequence goes on along the minus strand of VXBA01002417.1, from coordinate 941,424 downwards.
AAGCCTTAATTTGAGCTGTGGAACAGTTGCAAAATGAGTGATACCTGTAATTTCCTTTTTAAAAGATCACTCTGTTTGAAATGCATATATAAGGAAAACCCCTCAAATACAGCTTTTCTGCCCCCCCCCCTCCTCCCCTTTCAACCACATTACAGTCACAAAAAGTAATTCTTTAAAAGGCAGGACTGGAAATATTTTATAGTCTTGGCTGTTTTACAGCTACATAAAGATTTGCACATCAGTTTAGGACATCTTCTGCAGGATCCTGTGATTTGCCCATACATGAACTCCATGGGCCATAGGAAGCAACAAACATTCAAGGAATGAAGGCTGGATTTGCTGTTTACTAGAATATACCACAAAATCCCTGTGTTATCTTAATCAGATTCAAAGCATTGCAAAGTACAAAGCAAATAAAAAAAACCAGCAGCAAACCCCACGAAGCAAAACCCAAAGTCAGCAAAACCAAGATTTGTTAACAGTCTGGGGTGCAGCTATCCCTACTCCCTCATTTCTCAGTAAAACAAACAACCTTTAAGCAGTTTGTCTTAAATTAACACACATAAAATGTGTAAGTGGAACCTAAAACACAAAATAGGATAAATCCCCCATATTCTGTGCTGTTCTAAGCAACACCACCACCACCACACCAGTGATTCCCAATAAAGGTAGTTTTTTTGAGGATACAGAAGTTGGGCTGCCTAAAAATAGGTCTAAATTTGTATACACATGCAAAATCCCCCTAAAAAAAACATAGATAGGAGACTTACCAGTTACTCTGCGAACCATGTGCTTCTTTGTATCACAAATACCAGTTTAAAGGACAAAGGTATGCAAAGCAGATGTATTGTGGCTATCTTTAAATCAGAATTTCAATGTGAGACATTGCTCAACAGCTCAATAGAGTCTCTTAGCAGCTTTCTTCCCCTCCTTAATGAAGGTAAAGCGTTAACATTATAAATTGCAGCTCAGAGAAATTATATTCAGACTTTAAAAAAAAAAAAAGAGAGAGAGAAACCGTACACACTAGATTAGCAGGGGTGGATCATCTTGTTGAGAGTTGTGCTGCCAAAGCCTATTAAAGTAATTCACATTTTATACACAGACATTACCATTTTCTCTGAACTATAACGTCCTTGGAGTATTACTCCTCAGAGACATCCAAAATCCACTTTAGATGGGGCACAAAGGCACAGTTTGAGATTTACCTGTGTGACTTGTCTCACAGGTGACAAGCATTAAGGAGGGAAAGCCACACTTCTGTCAGATAAGCAGGAATTCTTTCTTTATTAATTCACTTTGGAAAGAAAGGATAATTACCTGAACTAAATTTCTGCACCCATCTCAAATGGACTCTAGGGACAATCCTACAGATTAATGTTCTAAGAACATAAGATTCAGAAAGAGAACATAAGGATGTATGAAATAGGATCTCTTTTAACAACCTGGATCAAAAACTGTACCCTGAACTGAGGGGAGGGAGAAGTGGAGGAAGGGGCAAATCCAGTGCAGCATTAACATATTTTGTTGCCTCAGCAGAATCAGATTTTGACAGTTATAATGATGATTTTTATAGGCTGACTTTTTTTTTTACTCTACATTCTGATGAATTTGAGAGATTTCCATGACCTGAATGCTTCAGGGAATGTCCTCAAGTGATGTAAATGAGGATTGCTTCTCTGAAATATCTACGGATTCATCCTGCTACCGTTTTTGTTCTCGTTTGCAATATTGCAATAATCTAGTAATATTAATTAATTTTTCCAGTGTTTTATGCAATGCTGCCTCTGCCTCTTCCCCGCCTCGAATTGTTTTGATTTCATTCTTTTTTTTTTTTCCTTTCTAGATTTTTATTGCTGTTATTGCTCCGTGTCTGCTAAGTAAATCTGTGGCATGTTACTTTAAAAATGAAATAAAGCTTGTGTTCATAGTGACAGTCAATAACACTACAGCATTATAATCAATTGCTATTTGTAGCAGCAGGACTAGCAGTGGGGGCAGATCAGTGCAAATTACTGTCACTGTGTGCTGTCGTGTAGTGCAGCCAGCCTGGATCAGGGAAGACAAATGATCCCAGATTCAATGGGAGCAGACAGTACTTACTCATACCTGTACAATGGCACAGCAACACGCTCCAACTACAAGGGGGAAATGGTTATAAACCTACACAATTTAGAGGGAAGAGAAATAAATTAATCCAGCAAGGAGCTGTGCTGCTGAGATCCCGGGCTAAACACTCCTGCTTTCGTGATGGGCTGAGGAATAGAGGATTACAGGTATCCAGGGATCTGCAAAAAGGTTGGATATCTCTTTAGTGAACACCAGTGACATCTCTGTTGCAGTTTAAACTGATGGTTTGTACAGACGCCTCTAAGCCATGGGGGTCTTCAGTTCAAAACACCTGTTATGATCAATAATAATGCCAAAATGAAATATAATAACTTCCCCCACTAAGTCTTCCTCTAGAACCAGGAGTGTTTGTTACTGGTGTAGATCACAGAGATGTGATTTCTTGCCTGTATTTCATTTGAGAAAAGAAATCCAGGCTCTGATCTCAGTGGGGGACAGAGCTGTTATCTCAGAGCTGGGGTCTGGAAGCAGCAGGTCAAACAGGTAATTTGAAAGACAGAACTACTCAATTCTTTGTGCTCCAGCACCTTTTTCCTCTACGAATTAGGCAATTTATTTGGAAACCCACTGATTAGGGAGAAATGTAAATGGTGTTTGTCAGGGAGAGAAGGAACCTGATGGAGGTGAAGACCACATCCTTGGCAAAACAAAGCCTTGCTATTCAGAGCAGTGTGTGCTTATGAAATTACATCCTATTACCTGGCTAAAGGATTTCTTATGGATTTGGGAGCCTGCACCGCAAAGTCTAGTCCTCTGTTCCGCCTTCCAGCAGAGAGTGCAGGAAGGGGAAAGGAAACCCCACCTCCAGGAACCCTCAGAAACCCATCTCCTGGGGGCTAGGGGAGTGTGATCCAGCAGTAAGGCCAGTGCAAACACTGAGCTCACTTCTGGGACTGCTGCAAAGGATGACAATTTATGGCCAGTTTTAATGGTAGAGTCTGCGATATGCATTTGCCAACTGGGAACTGGAGTGAGATCAATGAGTTATTTTACATAGGTCCCTGTATTCTGGGCCAGAATGAAACTGTTGACCTCGAGGTGAAAGTCTCTAATTTTATTTCTAGTCCCTCTGAGTCATGTAGTCACCAGAAATAACACTGACAGCAATAAAACTGAGCAAACAAACAAAACTAAGCAAACATCAAATATTAAGGGAAAAGATTTTGCCAAAGAGGCTCAGCACACGTTTTGTGAGATGGCATAATCTTTGACAGCGAAATCTGGAACATAAAGCCCCCTCTCTCCTGGAGCCCAGCATTCTTCTCTGAAGACAAATGTTTTATAATAAATATTTCTGTGCCTGTGGAGCTTTGTGCAAGGTTGGACATGATATTTTTGGCAATATCTGCATGTCAGTAGGAATCTGAGAAAGTGTCACATACTGTACTCGGGCTGGCCGGTTGGTGAAAGCCATGGCTTTGAATTTACATGTCACATATGTGATGGGCTGAGCAGAGCAGAGCCAGAGAAACAGGAACGTTTCTGCTGTTCAGCCTTTGTATCTGCTTTAATCTATGAACTGAATCGCAGAATTCATCTAAAGTTGTGGTACTTATTCACCTTTCTATTGCCAGTTCCCTCCATCTTGCAAAAACAGAGAGGTGATGCCCTGGTATATTTTTAGAGCCAAGATTTTTCCTGTTTAGCAAGATCACAATTATTCCCTTTTATTAATATTATGAATAATCATCATCATCCTAATGGATTTTTCACTACCCCTTTAGAAGGTAGTTTCCAAAGGAATTTTCTATGTTTATTCCTGGCTAACAGGCACAACAGTTTGGGAAAAATAATCTTCCACTCAAAGGTAGTTTGACTTCAAATAAGGACTTTTTGGCTCAGAGATTGCTAAGGAAAATTGTTTAATTCATTCACCATAATTCCTATATTTAAATGAATGGGATTTTCCTTCAGAGAGATTGGAACTACAGAATTTTCCTTTGTTGGACAAGAAGCAACAGAGTGTTTGCTGCTAATTAAAGCAAATAATTTAGTTGAAAAGGAAGACAATTTGATTTTGAAGGACCTTCATAATAAAATTACTGTTTTGAGTATAAGAATTTAGTCTAATTTGATTTTTTCTTAAATTTCAGGGTTTCTGCTTCTTTTATTATTTTGAAGACTTTCGGGAATCACCCCCAGTTGATAAAACTAAGCCAACTTTAGGTGATCTGTGTTTAGGATCTAATTCAATTACCAGTGAAGGCAACAGGGTTTAGGTTAAACCTTCACAATAAGTGTTTTTTAAGGTCTCCGACACAAAGATTCAGCTCTCAAACACCCTGAGATCAACCACTAAATTCAGAACACATGCAAGAAAATCACCACATTCTGTAGTGACAAACTATTTTGCAGAAACTGGGCTGTGATGCTGTTTGTGGCTTGGTTTGACCTGATTTCCCTTTACACAAACAGAAAATGTCAATGGGAGATGCCGACAGCAGATTTCGTGGCTTTGGGATTTGATTTTACTGTGGATTTTGAAATGCAAGGGGAAAATGCATAACATCAAATGAGTGAGCTACTTCATTCTTTACTTTTTCACTAATGAAATGATTGTAATATTGAAATGTTGTGGATCACTGCAGAGCACAAACACTGAATTCTTAGCGTTTCTACACAATATGTATCCTTAAACACACATAAATTGATAATAATATGAAAAAAATACCGCTGTGTTTCTGAGAAAGACTTTGGATTCACTTTTTTTTTATTATTTATTTTCTGGTGTTTGGAGAGTTTTAGTTGAGTGACTGGAGCTGCAAAGTTAACAAAAATCAATATCCACTTTGCTACGGTGGATAGTATCTCTTTATACCCATTTTGAGGAGTGTAACCACCAGGATACAGCACAATATTATCCTTAGCATTATCAAAAATATAAACTATGTATTTTAATTAGCTTAACACTGTCAAATGGGAAAAAAAAAAGAAAAGTCACCCGCAATACAAAAACTCTGGCTATTGTAATGATACAGTGTGTAATTCAATATATCTGTTTAGATATTGATCTCCTGCATTATTAATGGCTTTGAAAAGGGTACTGCTGTCTTGCAACTCCTTAACAGGTGGAAGCCACTGGAAACCCAACATTTATTGGTTTCTATATGCCAGATTACTTTTCAACTAAAAGTCAATGCAACTATGTCTGCAGCCTGAATGTAATAGGGAGTCCTGATTTTTGTGGCTTGTTTGTTGTGGTATTTTTGTCAAAAGCTTCTTCTTTACTCCCTCTCCCATCAAAAAAAAAAAAGGTCCTATTGTGAAAGAAGGATTTAATTTCTCTTAAATGTAGTAATTTTTTGCTGCTTGTAGACATTCATTTGGATATGAGACATGGAAATCCCTAGCTTCAGAAAAATTCTAATTTATTTGACTGGGACTTCTGGTGAACCATAGTGCCTATTAGATACCTCAGATTTTCTGGTAGTCAGCTGAATCCCTAATTTCAGAGAAACAATTACAACAAAAATATTCTCTTTTCTGTACATTCACCTTTAAACAGTACTTTTTGTGTTAAATATGATGTTTATGTGTGACCCCAAAGCAGATTCCACACTCTAAGACGCCAGAAATGCTATTAATAACAATTTTAGCATTAGTTTTGTTTTCCTTTTTGTTTTGTCTTCAAATTAAATTCTGTTCTGTCAGTGAAGGAATATTTGGGTAGCACAAAATATCTGTTTGGACATTATTTACTGTTAGCTTTAGAACATTTTTTTTATTAATATATATATATATATAAAAACCCCTCAAATTATCAGTTAAGATGAATTAAATTTGAAGATCTCATTTTTCCCCCCATCTTTATCAATTTTGTGATAGAGACAATTAAAACGACCACAACAACATTTTTTTTTTGTTCTGCTGTAGAAGAATCAGTTAAATATAAACCAATATTTTATCAAATCTCTTGTGTACATTTCCCCTAAGGGCCAGATCCTGTGTGACTTTCAACATAGCAGAAAGAATTTATGTGCAAATCAACCATCAAGCATAAAACAACAACAGAGACAAGAGGAACAAATACCCAAAGAAATAAATAAAAAGCACAAATTTCAAATGATCTCAAAATTCTAAATATACTATAAGAAAAGCTACAATAAAAACCTATTTATATAGCTTTTTTCTTTTTGCTGATATTTTTGGAAGACAAATGTGCAATTCTATTAGAAGAAGCCACAAAAAATAGCCATAGCCTCATTTGTAACTTCATCAAATATTAGCATTTCCCTTCATTCTAGTTGTCAATGAATTTATATATATTATGTTATATTCAACGTACAGTGGTGGTCAAATGATTTGGAAGTGCTGACCTGCAATCAGGGAAAAGGAGATTTTAATTCCTTTTTAAATGTTTATTCTCACTTTAAAGGTCTGTTTATCATTAATTTTGCTTCCTTAGGAAGAAAATTTTTATATTCTGTATATTGTGGTGTTCTCCTGGCCCAGGAAAAGTGAAAGCATGCTGTGGAAATTCCAAATTGCAATAAATTTCCAATAATATAATTATATCACAATCTCATTCTTATTCCATTACCCAGCAGATACTTCCTAGGAATGATGTTGAAAGGTGAATCAGTGACACAAGTAAATTTTATAACTTATCTCTGGATCCTTTTCCTCCTCACAGATTTCATCTGCTAGTTGATCCAGGGTGGCACATCATGGATCCAACCTGTTCCCATCCCTTGTGTCAAGTGGAAATAGGGGAGAGATATTCTGTGATCTGCTATGACATAAGAAGGAAGATCTTTTTCCCTCCTTGGATTGGAGGCAGAGAAAAAAAATCTGAGATTGGATCTGCACAGGGCTTTCCATTCCTTAGGTTTTTCTCAAAGGAAGTTGCTCCAGCCATTTTGACCAAGAGGTTAATCACAATCAAAAATTCATCTGCAAATATTCTCATCCACTCAAAATGAGCAAGAATTGTCAACTGAGCTATGAAACACAGGCAACATCTAGAGCTGCAGACATTTGCAAAGTCCATCTAGATTGAGATTTTGATATTTTTGTGCTTTTCTTTTTTCCTGAAAATTTTGTGTTGTCAACCAAATCCAAGAATTCAACATGATAACACGGATTCATCCGTTCTCCTCCTCCAACTGCACTGAACTGCTGAGAGTGTCAAAAGAAAACCAACTTTCATGGGCTTTTGGATTCAAGATCTCTAAGTAAGCACATTGATTCCTGGTTGTTTTGCCAAATTAAATCTAAACTCTGATTTTGCTTAGGATTTAATTATTTTTATCTTTGTTTCCCCCCCCCCAGAAGAGACAAATCACATCATTGTACTTCCAGGTTGATTGAGACACAGATTACAATTCTCAGATTGCACAGAATTGGCACTAGGACAGCACTTGCAGACATTTCCAAGAGGCATGACTGAAAACATACAAAAGAATCTAACTCAGTAAAAATATATGCACCTGTGTTAAAATGGTGGTTCTCATTGTCTTGTAGTGCCATGTGTTCCAACAAAGTGGTTAAGGGTGAATTATTGCTCCTGAGAGAAGCACTTCCTGGTGACTCAACAAAGTCTCCAATCTGGACTTCAGCAGAGAAATTCTCTCATCAGATTAGGAACAACTTTGTGTGTCGTTCCAAACATACTGATTGGACTGTAACTCTTTGATCAATGCATGCAAATGTACCCAAAGATAGATGCTACATTACATCCAAAATGAACAGTTTGTTTGTGAAACTGAGGTTTAACAAAAAATCCTGAAGCCACAAGTGAAGGCAGAACGGGCCAGAATCAGGAGGTCTGGGTTGACATCTCAGCTTTGCCAGTTTTTGTGTCGTGGTTGGAAAGCTCTCAGAGCTCCCAGAACAACTTGCCTTCTAAGATTAGGTGATAATTTTTCTCCAAATTTTATTAGCAGTTTTAATGTCAATCCGTAACATTGCACTGCTTTACAAGTAGGTTGAAGCTATTGATTCTCCATGGCATGGACCTGTTGGAGCAGGTCCAGAGGAGGCCACGGAGATGCTGCCAGGGCTGGAGGTCTTTTGCTCTGGAGCCAGGCTGGGACAATGTTCACGTGGAGAAGAGAAGGATCCAGGGAGTCCTTAGAGCCCCTTCCAGTGGCTAAAGGGGCTCCAAGAGAGCTGGAGGTGGACTTGGGACAAGGGCCTGGAGTGGCACAACAAGCAGGAATGGCTCCAAACTGACAGAGGGCAGGGAAATTAGGGAGAAATCAGCGCATTAAGGTGGTGAGACCCTGGCACAGGTTGTCCAGAGAAGCTGTGGCTGCCCCAACCCTGAAGGTGTTCAAGACCAGCTTGGATGAGGCTTGGAGCAACCTGGCGGTGTCCCTGCCCATGTTAGGGAGCTCAAACAAGATGATCTTTAAGGTTCTTTCCAATTGAAACCATCCTGTGATTCTATAATTCATTTCTGTCACCCCTTATATACATATGTGCACTTGTGCAGTACTAAAAGCAACTAAATTTTCACCTTTTTCTGCAGCTTCAGCAGTAAATTATCATCATGAGCAACAAGAGGTGGGAAAGGAGAACAGGATCACCTGCCAGACATGGCTGCAACCCTAATTCTGTGAACCTACACGGATTTACCAGCTGGGGTTATGGCCTTGACACTAAGGATCAGATATGATGCCTTTTAGTTACAACAATAGGTGGTGAAAGCAAAACATTCTGCCTCCTGCCTTTCTGGACCCATGAAGTCAGGATGTCTTTCCTGCACTCAGAGCTATTGGAGGTGGCAGAAAGAGGGAGAAGAGGCATTTTACGACTCTCAAGATCATGGCTGGCAGGAGCAGGGACAGGAGCCTGTGTTTGTGTCCCCTAATGTCCAGAGACAGGAATAGGAGGGATCGGCAGCAGAATATTCCGTACCCTTATAAAGAGGAGTAATAACGCCTGACATTTAAATCACTCCCCCCGGCCATGAGCGAATGCTGAAATACTTGGGGGACAGATTCTGCCAGCGGTATCCAGTACCAGGAAGGTGGTGCTCAGCAGGAGGATCTCTTTCAGCATCCCTGTGTTGGAGAGATGCCTCTCCTAAGTGCCTTTCCCGGTGTCCCTGGGGGATATGTGGCCACCTCGGCACTTTGCAGAGCCCTCGGCAGCGGCCGCCCGAGCATTGCACCTCTCCTTGTGCCCCGGGAGGATGCGGCTGCAAAAGCCATAATTTACCCTTTAATATTTTGATACTTAATGTGACGGATTTCCCTTTTAGTGCACATTGATTTGATCTGATGGAGGCATGGAGCTGTGCAGGTTTCCTGCATCTCAGATGGTTTTAGCCTAAAACATGCAAATCCCACGGTGCATCCCCCTGTTTCTCTGGCATTATGTCTGCAGAACAGTGTCACGAGCGATGACACCTCTTCACAGAAACACAGAGAAATATCTTTTGCAGGATGTGAGATCTCTAACAAAAGCTTTCCTGTGACACGAGCTGTTGAACTGTCTCCACAGAGTTCTGATTTAATTTGAACTACTCTTGCCGCTCCATCCCAAGCAGCAGCATCCAAAATGCGAGGCAGTAATTAAATTTCACTGGGAAATAATAATTAATAAAGGCACAAGTGAGCTGCCTCTTCATTGAAAATGTATTTCTTTGCCATTTATTTTTGGTTCTTCTGAATGGCCCATGAGTTGTGAAGATTAACAAATTATATTGAAGTCCTACTTTCAAGGCATTATCAGTGAAAGGACTCTGACACAGTTTTGCAATTGTGTATTTTTAAAATTCATTATGAAACTGTTCTCTTCCTGTCTAAAATATCATCTTTGAACTCAATAAGTTTCAAAGTCATTTATATGATGGTATTATTCTGAAATGTAGCTCAAATTTCCTCTGTCTCAAATCTATAAATCAAACATATTTTAAAAAATATATCAAGGAAATAATAATCAAAGACAAAATGGATGAAGATGATTTACCTTCAACACGGAGAAATACAATAATGTATTTGGAAAATCTGTGTGGTTTGGATTTATCCCAAACCTTCCTATGGCAAGAAAAATATATGATTTTATTTTTCAAAATATATTCTGATGGCTAAAATATATATGAGTTGCCCTCTGTCCTTTTCTCTTGCCCACAGAATATGTGCTACACACATGCATATTTATTCAAATTCCTTTTTCTTTTAGACATTCCCGCAGCTCTTTTGTTGGCCAACTGTAAACTGATCACTTACAATTGTACTTGAGTGTTTAGTGACCAGAAAATGTACAAATGCTGCTGCTGCCAGAGTAACTGAAAGTGCACAAGCAGATTGAGGGAAATACTACAGGCAAAAATTAGCCATCATTAGTTACCCCTGTTAATATTGCAGAAAATTGAAATGCTTGCCTCACTGAGAATTGAAGAGCATTTTTGAAGTTTATCCAGAACAAAATATCTGACTTTTAAATACAAATAAGATATAAAGTGTTGCCATGCATTGTTGGGCTGCACGGTGGCAGTTTGCAGGAAAATCTGCTAAAGCCCCTTCACGGGAATCAATCCCAGATAAATGAAGCCCCTTTAATTGTAATTTTAACAGCTTCAGATGCCACGTTAGGAGCGAGGAGGGAGAGCGGAGAGGGAGCAAACTGTGTCTCTGTTCACAACAATAAACATAAGACCATAAATGTCAGACAAAGGCCAAGCACGATGCAGAGGACGGATTGCCGGAGTCCCAGCCTAAACGGAGGGAATGTTTGTTGGGTTCTGTTTGAGGTTTGGTTTTTGGGTTTTTTTCCCACCCTGAAAACACTGTAATAAGTTGCAAAATGCAGTAATAATTGTACAAAATACCTTTGCCCTCATAAAAGATCCTAAGCTCCACCACACTTTATGGTTAGGCTATGGTGTGTATTTTATGTTTCTTGAGTATTTTATGTTTTTAACTCTGTTATCGTGGAAGAAAACAAATTTTCATTCAAGAAGATGTAGAGCAGCAGATCCTTCTGTGTCTAATTTGTTCAATTTCAAAAGCAGCCCTTCTGAAGGTGTCTTTTAACGCTTTAATTTTTCCAAGCTCTCCTTCGCACATCCTCGCTAACTTCATCCTAAACCTTCCTCCCAAAGCATTTTTTGCCTGATTTATCCCAGGAAAATGAATAAGACAGCGCCCTTTTAGTGTTGCAGCACTCCAGCCATGCTGAGGTAACCTTCCAGTGATATTTGGGGTGTTTGTTTTCACAGATGACCTTCCTGTCGATATCTCTGTCAGGCGCGTTCCAGCAGCACCTGTTAGAAGTGCTACGGGCTTCCATGGACATGTGGCACCATATTGGAATGCTGCAGTTCATTTGGCATAATGCAAGAAGGTAGAGTACATGTTGCCCAACATATTTAAGCAGCATTATAGTTTGATCAAGGAAAGCTTTCGAAATATTTTGCACAACGTCGAGGTTTAGGCGCGATAATATATAAATTGCAAAAGGTTCATTTTGGATCCTCATTACCCAAACCAACCAACCAAGGAGATAACAAAGAAAAACATTCCATTCCCTTTTCCTTTTCTTATTTATTTGTTGGTTTGTTTTTTTTTTAAAGATAATGCCATTTTACACAAGGAAAGGTTAATAATTAACCACAGTGAAAACACCTTTTTTTTGCAGTCATGTGAAAAATAAAATGCACAACAATTCTGATAGTTCTGAGGCTGTTCTACTTCTTGTGAAAAATTAAAATGCATAGAACTTACTCCCTCCCCAACTGCCAAGGTTTCAAAATAGGTACAAGAAACTGCTAAAATAATTTCCTGAACAAACAAAAAGCTCAACCTGTGTATCAAAGCTCATACATCTTACATGTTCTCTTGTCTCTTCATATTTGTATTAGGATTTCAGCACCTGACTGTACAACTGGTGCATTATTTTGTGTCTTTCTCACATTACAAATATTTTTATGATTTTTTTTTTGGTAACACTAGCAGAGATGTCTGATTATTATTTGTATTAAACTTTGATTTGGAAGTGCAGGGAAAAGAAATATTAAATAACAAAATCCACTTCAATCTTACCTTCCAAGGTAATTACCAATTTGGGAACCTCTTGTAAATACACAATATCCACTTTCACTGAGCAAAAGGAACTGAAGATGTGCACAAACCATTTAGAGTTATTTGTATATAATCCTGAGACATCAGATGAATTGGATCCAAAGAATCATTAGGGAACTACAAATCGACCAATAAAAAACAAACTCATCTCAAGTTAAAATAAAAACCAAAGGTTAATAGGCAAATATAGTGCTCAGGTTTTGTTTGTCCCATAAACTGTGCCACTTGTACTTCCTTAGACCTAAACACCTGTAACAATGCAGTTACTCAGACCTAAACAGGTAGAAGTACACAGTTACTAAAAGGAAGGAAGCACTGTTCAAGTCTGTATTTAATATTTATATTTATACCTGTAAAACACGAATAATGAGCATGATATTTTCAGGAAACATTTTACTGTGAAAAAAATTTTCATCATAATTACATCCCAAGGTGTCTTTACAAAAACTAGGATCACAAAGAGCAGAACTAATCCTGTATTGCAGTTGCTGCAGTCTCACCTCTGTGGCCACTCGGACTCTGCTTTACATCCTCCGACTTAGTTTGTCTCTGACCTGAAATAATAAAGCCATGAATTGTTAACCAGAGGGAGGAACCTCAGGCAGTCAACTTTTAATCTTCTAGCATGGCAGTTCTTATTCTGTCAATAATAAACACATTTGTTAGCTATGCTTTGTGCAGCCTTATATATGTATCTGTCTATTCCTAAGAGGTATATTGGCACTGGGCTATTAACAACCAATAATTCTGTGTGAGCCCTGTATTGTCATTAAAAAGGGAAAAAGAAAAAGAAAGAAAAAAAAAAGACCAGGCCTCACATAGGCAGAGATGAGAGTCAGAGATGTAGTCACCAATTGATGGAGGAGAAAGTGGAGAAGTGCAGAGTGGGAGGAACTCTTTCTGCCGTGGTTATAATATTGTGGCATTAAATCCAGTTATATCATCACTTTCTCACTCCCCAGGAGCAGGACAGATGGGAAAGCATGGTGGGAGTGCACCAGGAATAATGTTGGCGAGCATTCCTGGTGCGAGGTGAGGAAGAGAGGACTGAGCTCCTTGAAGGTGAGCAGAAGAGAGAAAACCACAACAGAGAAGAAAAAAAACCTTCCACCACCTTTTCCCAAGGATTCCCATGGTAGCTGTGTGGTTTCTCCTCCACTATCACCCTGCTGCTGTGCCTCTCCATGGCCCCTCACCGAGGACATACTCTGCAAGGTTAATTTTTTCATGCTTTCTCTGTCTGTTTTTTAATCTCCAGTGTGATTCCCTGGGGGTAGAGCATTAGAACTGATAAATTTTTATTTTTTTTCTGTACAATTCTATACACATTTGAATCCATCTCCCACATCCCAGAAATGGAGGGGCCGAGCCTAAAAAACACTTTCTCAACCCATCCCTTCAGAGAGGTTTTTCTTGTGATGACTTAGGAAACTAAGCCATGTTTTGTAGAAAAAATATTGGGAGAAAAATGGCCAAAGGCCCTTGAATCTACATTAAGAATCTTATTGAAGTCAACTGGCTGAAGGATGCCGAGTCAAGTTGTGTTATTGTCCACAGACCCTACTTCAACCAGCTTTTTTTTTGAAGACGCACTTTCCACTTTTCAAAACAAGCAACAATTAGACTAAATCAGCTTAATCTCACAGATCCACACGGTTTTCATCTAAACTACAGATAAAACTGAGCTGATAGGTGTTGAGGATGCTTTGTAATATTAATATGTGGCACTAGACCATACAGCTTCACAGGAAAGTTCCTGTAATTGGGATTTTTATCCCCTGGAAGTCAGAAAAAATTATTGACAGTTTCTGGGTCCTAAATGCATCACCATTTCAAGTAAAATAACAAGCTTTGCCTCGGGCTGTAGTTCATGCTATGTGATCACTTGATACTTTGTCTATGTGGCTTCCCATGGCAAGAGAGAAAGGCAAAAAGACAGAGAGGAGCCTCCCTCGGAAGAGGAGGGAGGCAAGAGATTGCTTCACAAGCAATTATTATTTTTATTATATTATTTCAACATCATGATAATTAATGACCGAACTTCCAAACATGTTTGTGTGAACTCAGCGTGCTGATAAGAACGGCTGCGTAGTGGGTGATTTATATTTGCTCCTGATTTTTTGCCTGGGTGCTTCAGCAGCAGATTGCTGCTCTCTAACTGCATTACTGTGGGGGTAACTGGAAATGTTTTACAGGCAAGTTCTGCCATTTAGCATACAACTGTAATATGGTTCTATTATCCATTTTCAATCAATATTTAACCTTTTCAATAAACAACTTAAGTGTACTAAGCCAGAAGGAGGAAAGCTAATTGCCACATGATATATTTGGTTTCCAGGTATACTCAGCTGGCTAAAGTAAAGTTAATTAGGTTATAGGTAGGACAGCAGCATTTAGAAAAATATATCTTCTGCCTCATAAACCTTTTGTTCAGTCAATAGCATCAACAGATACTTGTGGATGCTGCCTGTAACATGATGACCACTACTTCAAAACCCAGATCATGCATTTTGCCCTTGTGAAGGGCATCTGTTACTAAATGGCCTCATGGTAAATGGTGGGAGTGGGTCATGGACACCACAGATCTCCACATCCATTGTTATTATGCTCAGGATTACATTGGTGAGCCTAGCTGCAGGAAAGCCAACTCCTTGGTCACTCTATAACACGTAGCAGAGACCTTTTATTTTTTTTTATGAAGATAAAACCCAAGAAATTAAGAGGCTTTATTGTTACACTATAAAAAGCTCACTGTTTATGGTAACTTCACTGAAGCAGTATAAGCTTGAAAATACTGTTGCTCCCAATTAAAGGATGTTATTGTCCACTGTTCATATATGATTTCAGTTCCATTGCACCCCTCAGAAATCTTTTTGTTTTGCTATTCCAATTTCCAAAACATCAAGTAACTTACAGAATGCAGTCTCTCGTGGAAAGTCCTTCTTTCACTGGTATTCATCACTGTCTTTTAGAGAGGTGTAAGGAAGGATTTTCAAAGGGGAGTAATAAATTTAAAAAAAAATAAAAACAAAGAAAATTTTGCCTAAAAATTGTTCCATAAAGCTATTTGATTAACATTTCATCCATTGCAAATGGTATGTTTCTCACTTTCTATGATATAAATGTCTATTTTTCTTAAATAAAACCCTACTGCTAATAAGCCCAGGAAAAAATAACATTCTAAGGGCCAGTTATAAACTCTTGATAAGAATACCTATCTTTGCTCAGGCAGGCAGTTCTGTTCAGCAACAAATGAATGATTGCCATCCATTTGATGGATGGGAGACTTTCCCTGGATCAAGCTTTAGATCCCTTGCTTATTTGCCAGTGAATACTGTATAACAGGGATTCCAGGGAAGTCAAATGGCAGCGATTTCAGTGAGCCTCAAACTAGGTCCTGCATGATCAACACTGATCTTTATTATTTGGGGTAATAACGTGCCCCTCTAGTTTACCAAAAGTGGCAGCTCTGAATATGCTATAGTTTCATGAAGACTGAACAAATGCATCTGTCTTCATGAATGGTGATTAAAAAAAATGCAGATCTCCTTACATCTTTTCTTCCTGACATTAGGTCATTGCTTTATGGCCTTCTTTTCATTTGCACATCCATAGTAATTTCTATTTTGGGCCACTATTGAAAATATGAGATTCACTGGATCCAAATAGACATTCTTATAATAAGCAGATTGTACTGAGCTACAAAAGCTGCAGTATAATAAAACAAATCGTACGAATGTGAGAAGAATGTGTAAAGAAGTTTTGTCATAAAAAAATGACCAATAACATTAAGATGTTTTGTGTGAGGAAAACACTCCAAGCACTGTTCTTTGTTACTGTATAAAAAGCCTTTTTGCAGTGGCTGTTCCTTGACACAGAGTCTTTATATGGGAAATAATTTATTGCCATACCTGTAACTGAAATAATGACTAAATCATTGCAAAAAAAGTCTCATAGCTCCAACAGAGTAAATCTTCTACAACTTGCTGCAGTGCTAATCGTAAGCATGTTATACAGTAAGTTTGCCTGAAGCTAAGTTAAGCAGGCAGATTAGGACTGTAATATAGTATCAGGGCTCATAAATCAAGTGTGCTTGCAGATTTTCTTTCACTTACTGCTCCTTCTTACAGTTCAGACAAGTCATAATTACACATCAGTAGGCATTGTGAACAGAGGAATGAGCTACAACATAACGCACAATAAACCCTGTCATATAAAAGCAAACTGGATAAAATAACAGAAGCAATACTCCATTTTACAACATCACACTAAAGAATTGCACCATGCCATTGTGTAATATTCTGATCAATCACCAGCCCATCCACAATTGACAGTCCCAGGAGGCTAAAATTTACTATTCAAAGAAATTTTCCATTTGTAATTATTATTATTACGATGATTATTATGATTATAATATATGGTGAATGAGAACTTTAAAAAGCCAGAGGTTCAAAATAAGAAGTGCTCGGTGCAAAATACAATTAAAGATATTTTCCTAAAGCTTTACTATGCGTGCAATCTTTTGACAAATAATAATGGGAGAGAGGCAAACGATTTTTCATTCATATTTTGTGAGCATTATGACACTGAGCACAGGTACTGTGTGCTATCTCTTTGAAACCAAAGCTGTGCTGACTGATGTCTCCTAGTTATTTCAGGGCTTAGAATGAGATCAAAGGTGCTGTGGCTTTAGCACATGACATTAGCGGAACACTGAAAATGGGATTTGGTGGAATGAGAAAATATTGGTTATTTTAATTCTAATCAAATACTTTCAAAAGAATCAGAAGGCAGCAGGTAAATAGCAAGCCCTGCACAGAGGCACATAAGGGGTTCCTGCTTTCTCCCCTAGAAAATTATCCCACATTTTCACTTTTCGTACAAAGAGAGCAGATAGCTGCCCCTAATTTCACTCATACAACTCTAAGGCTCTTTTTTTGCCAGATTACTTGCATTGCAGTCTTGTGATTTATCCTTTGCTGGATACCACCTTTGGATAATTTTTCCACATGTGATTATAATCAAATCCCCATATTTGTGCATTGATAGGAGAGTGTCATAGATTTGTGCATGAGGAGCTGCGTGGAGAGGGAGAGGACAATGCTGCTACCAAAAAGGCAGGCTCTTGGAAGACTGGCTGAAGAATCAGCTTGGGTGGTTCAGATAAGTAAAATTCATCCCTGGTCACCAGACCTGATAGTGTAACTTTTTTTTTTTTTTAATTTTTTCCAAATAAGGTTGATTTTCACTAGATATACCCATTAAGCCCTATTGTTCTTATTTCCTGCTCATGCTGGGCTTGATGACCCTAAATTATTTAACTTTTTTTTTTTTTTTTTTAAAAAACGCCCATTCTTGTATGTGTCTTTAATCTCCTCTGCACCAAATTCAGAGGTAAGTGTGGTATGACAGCTGAAAAAAGGGAGTTCTGTGGTGTTTTTCAGGTTTACTTTGGACTATATGACACCTGCTGCAGAAAAAAAAAAAAAAAAATAGGAAGAATAAAAACTCAGAAAATTGAAACTTGAAGATGGATCAAATCTGGCATCTCAACTTCCCTTTCCAACTTGTCCTGATCTTTGCTGCATCCCCCTCTGGCTCCCACTGTCTTAGGTGTGATTTTCCAGGACTTGATTGGGAAAGCCTTGATTTTGTTTTGATAGGAGAAAGAGTAAACATTTCAACTACATTTTAAGAGTAAAGCGAGGCAATATGGGCATAGTCAAGGAACATCTTATGCATATTAATTCTCCTTTAGAAAATGCAAAAGAATTTTTAATTGATTTATAGAAAGCAAATTCCTGAACACAGTGCTCTTCTATGTCTTCACCATCCTTCTAAGGCCACCCTTGCTCCGCATGTTATCCAAGAAGTGCTTTTATGTCTTAAACTCAGTTATCTTGTCTCTAGGAGTGTAACAGCAGTAATTTTATTGCTCTGCAAACCATCCCCGTGGCTGCTCTCTTGCTCCACATCCACCCAAAGCTTTTGGGCAGAGGGTTTCACAAGAACAGTGACCACCTTGGTGCCAAGTCCACCTTCTGCAGTAGACACATTTGCTTTTTACAGGCGTCAACTGCTCTGTCAAAGCTTCCCACGCACCTCCCTCCACCAGATCTCAAATTCGTGACAGACAGGAATTAACGGTCTCATGCAGCGAGAGGGCTGAGGAGCACTGGGATATTCATAAGCCAGGGGAGAAGTCATGTATTCAGAAGCAAATCAGCCCAAAACCATCAGGCTGTTTTCCCTCTGATATCATCCTAATTTGTAAGATGTATGTTGAACATCCTACTCAATCAACATTATTAAACACCATTCATTATTTCTGTAATTATCTAGGAGACAAAAAGCAGGTTTAAAGCTGTGTATGTAGCAAGTCATTCCAGCCAGCAGGGTGGGAGCACATTTCCCACTGTTACCTCAATTCACTCTGAAGTGCTTGATCATGTCCTCAGAACCCTACTCTATATTCTTACACACATGATCCTTCCTTAAAATACACAGCTCTTGTGCCTTCAGCTAGTTTGTTGACTCAGTATTGAGACAGAATCCAGTTGCTGGAGTTTTTTTTTCCTTTATTTTTAAGGAAATATATCAATCTACCTGTTATAACCCTGATTTTATGCTGGCATTTGTGTTTTCTGTGAACATTTTCTGTCCATAACTCTGACAAAAATTCCAGCTTGTCTTGAATCAACGCAACACCAAGGGCTGGAGGATTTGTCTGAGCGTGGGATCTCAGCTTCATTTTTTTTCTCCATTTCACTTTGTGCTTCTGAATCAGTCTTTCAGATCAGAATCTGAAAGGTGGTGGGCTAAAAAAACCCTCAAACAACAAGATCCAACATTCAAGACCTGCATAAAGTTCTGCAAAGTTAAATTTAGAGATAAAAATTGTCTTACTGCAAGTCACTGTAGTAGACAAGAATCTGAGTCAGCGTTAGGTTCCTGGAGTAAATCAGTCAGTTTTCTGTGCTGATTCAATTGATATTTCCTGGTGAAGAGAGAAGTATTTGTGAAGTACAATAAGATTTGAGAAGACCAAAAAGCAGATATCAACTTATTTATTGTTTAATGCTTCTGCTTTATAGTAAGACAAGAGAAAAACTTTACCCTTTACAGTATGAAGGTAACAGTACAGTATGGGTAGAAATTGTTTGTGAGGCACTAATTTGGACCAGCATCATTGCCCCATCCCTGGAAATGTTCAAGAATAAATTGAATGGGGCTTGGAGCAACCTGGGTTAGTGGAAGGTGCCCTTGCCCGTGGCAGGGGATGGAACAAGCTGGGCCTTAAGGTCCCTTCCAACCCAAACCATTCTGTGACTCCATGATTACGATCTTATCTTTGTGTACTTCAGAGTAATTTTTGAGGGCAGATGTTCCAGTGTGATGAAGTACAACGTGTTTTATCCAGGGTGGGGAGGTCACCCAACCAGCTCTTTATGTGCCTTTGCCAACAGAGAGGGTCTGCTCAAGTTTTACGATAAAGACAAACATATTAGCAAGCCCAGGAATCAATATTGTTTAAATAGTGTACCAGAAGGTTCACTGTCAATCACTAGTTTCTGAAAGTTGTTCATCCCAACTGTTAGGTGAATACAGAATATATTCACAGAAGTTTGGATCTGTTCATGAATAATTCATGGGGGGAAAAAAACCCGACTGATCAATTTGCAATTAATAATGATTCAGCTTCTCCCACCCTTACCCACACTAAACAACGCTCTTACTGGGCTTACCCTTCTACTGAATCCTTAGAGGGGATGCAAGCAGACTCTGGTCCCATCTCTGCAATAAATAATTGATCATCTTCTTTTCTAGCAATGCTCTGTGGAAATTTCAAAAAGATTTAGCTGACTTATGCAAAAACAAACACCTCAAAGGCCCAAACCTATTGAAATTACTTCATGACGTACCAACAGTTCATTTCTCTTACCACAGCTCCTTAGGGTATCCGATAATTCCCTTGTACGCATCACAAAACTGTTCAAATCCCATTTTTCCACTATTCCTCCTTCTACAGCACAAAGAACCACAGCAAAATTCTGAGCAACATTTCTTCCCAAAATTCAAAGAAGTTAAATCATTTAATTTCATCAGGCACTTTTTCTCAGGTCCTAAGCTCACCCTCAACTTTTCTACAGTAATTTTTTTAAAGCCTCTTAAAACTTTAAATCAGTAATGCCATATAGTGATCCCATTGGGAAAGGGAAAACAAGGAATTTGATGAATTTGGGTATTCTGCTTGTTTAGTCACCCTTGAAGGAAGGGGACTGGAGAAATGAAACTAAATGTGCATTTAAGAATTTAGAGAACAATTCGCTAAATTGGAGCTGTACTCACCAATAAGGATCAGTTTTTAGCCAGAGTGAAAAGAGAGAGAAGATTAAAAAACTTACTCTATCACTGTCTAAAATAATAGCAAAACTTTACAGTTCTCTGAGTCCTGCTCAAAAAAATAGTAATGTAAAACTTCAATCTGCGTGTAAAGATTACCATTCCAACAGCACGTTCAGATGTTCCAAATTTCTATTTCTTGAGTAAAAATTGTGATTTTCTATTTTTTACTCATTTGCCTTCGCTGAATTTTAAGAGAAAGCACATTTTCTTAGATAAAAATGATAGCCAAGAGAAGCCAGATGATCTTTAACTTCAGTGGTTTTGAAGAATGCGTGAGGTCTATTGTTTTATTCCAGAAATCTGAGTCATTTGGGCTCTTTTTATTTTATTTTGGGTTTTTTTCTTCCACTGAGAACAGTGCTGCTAGATTGTATCTTTTCATTCTGTAAAGCAGCATAATAACCTGGCAGTCACTTGACATAAACCTACCTTCCACTTCAACCTGTGGAGGATTAATCCAGAATGAGGTAAATTTAATTCAGTAAAGCCAGAAATGGTAAAATGAAATTGAGACATTCTCCACCTGTGTTGGTTTTCATTGCACAAAACAGATCAGGTGCCAACTTTGTCAGCAACACTCCCATTTCCATCCACTTTCTGGATTCCCAGGCACAAATACAGGTCCATTTTTCTCTTCAAAAGATGAATCCAGACCCCACACGTTTGACTGGGCTGAGCTGAACACCTAGTTAGTGCTGAGATTAATGGCACAGATCTCTTCCCTCACTGCCCTACATGACGTCTCTATGAAATATTGTCACCTGGAAGGATGTAATACACTGCTTTGTACTGAGATATGTTCTGACCTGAGAAAAGATCCATCATGCAGCAGTTCCTACTGCCACCAAGTGAAATTTGGCATTTTCAGTATTTACCACCAGGTCTCTTCACGTGAGAGTTGCCAGATCACCCCAACAGAGTTGATTTCACTACACAAGGAAGATTAACCAATATCTCAATCACCCTTTTGCTTTGCAAAAATCCTAAATATCCCATCTATTATCACAGCAGAAGAGCATGTACTGCCACAACAGGTGGTTCTCCAGGAGGATGTTTACTCAAGCTACAGCAGAAATCATTAGCAAACTGAACCTCAGACTTCAGAAGTGAGGAATGATGCAAAGTTTCAGTAATGGCACTAACGCAGGATCCCCTAATTCATCTGGAGCCAGAAGTCTGTATCGTGTTTTTCTGTGTGCCTATTTTTCATCAAACACCATACAATCTTTACTTGACTATATTGTATATCTTTTCTGCCTAGTGGGAACCCTAATTTGCTTTAAATTGCCAAAGTGCTCATTATGGAATGCTTAGTAGCTAGAGTTTGTACATAATATTTGAAAATCAGCCTTAATTTTTCTGCCTGAGATGAACACTTGGAATTCACAGTAAACATAATCAGAGATTTACACAAACTCAGTGAACCCTGTTTATTATATTTGCCTGGAATAGCTACAAAAGAGGTCAGAGGTCCAATGTCTTCCTGCAGAGACAGATCATGTTCTAGCTGGTACTGAGGAGGAAAAAAACAGTAGGTGATGCTTTAATGAATGGCTTATCATGTGGAACACACCATGTGATAATAGCAGTGCTGGTAAGGAAAGAAGGAAGTAAAAAATAGAAAGGCTTTTTGCTTGGTTTACGTTGCTTGAAAGCTCCTATTTCAACAGCAGCAGATGAAGAGGGTTTATTAAGAATATGTAGTAAAATCTGCACCAAGTTGAAAGGAGCTTTGAACTTTTTGTTTAAACATTATTTTCAGAATTGCTTGTGAGATGGCATTGCCCTGACTACACAGAAACACATACCAGCATATTTTGATTTTTGTCTGACAATTTTTGTTATCATTTTTACTGAAGTGACCTTCTTTAAGAACTCAGTTCTGAAAAAATAGGAAGCGAGGGTCACAGAGAGATTATTCCAAACAGTAAAAAGGTAGTCAATGCACTAAGATACAACTTGACTGTCAGTTAGGAGCTGTGAAAATGCTTGTTCTTTCAGATTAAAAATTATGGCCATAGAATGGTCCATCTCTTCCAAATAAACCTTTTCTACTACATGACATGGGTCAGATCCACATCTTAAAATTAGGCTGCATAAAGAGCTCATTTCTGAATTACTCTTATCTTTTGAGAAAGAAGAAACAAGTGCAACACTGAAACAAAGACATCCTTATCACCAGTTGTGGCACTCCATTTTTTATTTTTAAGCAACTGTTCCGAGATCTCTTTTATATTTGCTTGTTTTTAAAGCAGGAGTAAAAATTTTCTTTCCACCATTTATCCACAAAAAAAAAAAAAAAAAAAGTGCCATGCAAACACTAATAAAAATTAAAAAAATGCCATTACTTGATGGCTCACATTACTGATAATTTACAGAGCTTGGCCCTGGGATTTCACTGCAAAGAAGACATAGAATCTTTAGGGTTGAAAAGGACCTCCAAGATCACCAAGTCCAACCTTTGACTGAATAGATCCCCAGCAATTAGTAGGATATTCAAAAATATTTAGGAACCATGGATTTCTAACCCCACCTTGAAACCAGGTGCCTTCCCTCATGTATAGGTGTCATATCCTTGGCCATTGTCTTCCTGGGTTCGTGTTAAAAGGCAACAGCAAATCCCCTCCCTGGTGGTGTAGAGGCTGATGGGGAAGACTCCTCTTTCCCTACTCATTAGCAAAATGTTGGGAAGAGCCATGATCTGCCTTTACAAGGTTCTATGCTGATCACCACTTCCCCTGCCACTGAGGAGCCTGTGCAAGGGGCTCGTCCTGATTTACTCCATGATTGCTCATAAAAAGGTACATTTTTGGTTCTAATCCAACCCTGAGGAAACAACCCAAAACCTCAGGGAGCACCAAGGAGCAGATAAAACCTGAATCACAGAGACAGTGAGTACAGCCTTGCAAAGTCAGATAAAACACATAACTAGAAGGTAAACTCACACCACCATTTAAGCTGAGGCTTGTTCTGAAATGATCTTTGAAGCTTTGATTTCTGAGAATTTCATGTCTTGCTCGGCAATAAGTTCTACATGAAAGTCTTGTGTCCTATGTTGTTTTAGAAAGTTACTTGCCAGGATAAATTATGGAAACAGAACATGCTGATGCCTTTGGGAGCCGTTCCCTGCTGGCTACTGCTCACAACGTGCAGATAACTTCAGCTCCCTTTGCTGAGGGGCCTTTTCCACCTCGAAACCCAGCAGTCCTTGGGGGTCATTGCCATAAAAGAAAGATTTAATGATATATGTTTATGTAGGATCTGGCCTTTTCTTTTTGGTAGAACTCAGCCATACAAGTTATACAACCACCAGGAGTGGTTACAAGAAATTAACCTGATTAACGAGTGTAATTAAGACAAATATTTGAAATTCTAGTCTCCTCTTGGTATCAACAGGGCAACAGAAATTTGCATTTGAATATCACAGATCAATTAAGAGCCCTTACAACATAATGTTCAGGTGTGCACAGGTTGTTTGAGATGTGCACGCGGCTCTGGATGTGGGAAACAGGCATCCCAGGTTATTATTTGCCTCCTGCACTTGCTAAACCTGCACATGATCCACACAGCAGGAGCCTTATTCACCCTGCACTGGCCTCCAGATCTCAGAGAGAATATCCAAGAGTTTGTCTCTGAGTTAATTTTTGGTTTTAATTTTTTAATGGATGGAATTTTAAAACTCAGACCTAATTTTTTTCCAGCAGCAAGATATGCATTCAATCCAGGACTTGTACAGCTGAGTGGAGTGCACACTCAGGAAAACAGTTCACAGACACAGCACTTGTGTCTGCAGGACCTGTTGGCCATCCACTCACTGGATTTGGTAGTGTGAGGACATACAGCAATGCACTGAGCTTTGAAAAGACCTTTTAAGTAAGTTTAACAAAACAGGAAATAATTCCAGCGTGTCTAGGTTGGAGAATCCCGAATTTGTAACGTACCTCTTGTCAGCTGGAGTGAATATTTTCAGCTCCCATTGGAGAAATTCTGTGTCTGAGATTGTCACACCCGGCCCCAATGGGTACTAACAGGACATTTACAAAAGCAAAAAAAACTGTGCCATTTTCTTCTTCCAGTTCCTTGCACTACATTTACATTCACGCTGATGCCAATATTACAATAATCAAACATCTTACAAAGATGTTGAATATTCCTGAATGCCAACGCCAACATTCCCTAATTTCTTCACTGTGACCTCTGAAACTGTAGCACTCACACCACGCTGCTCCCACCTGGTTCCACCTTGTTGGTTTAGATCCCAGCAATTCATGTGTCTGGGGTGGAAGATCAGCCTCAACCAAACTGGAATCACCAACTCCTACCAAACCTTCTCAGGATCCTCTGCCCTCTGGCCATGGAGTGGTCTGGGAATCACAGAGAATCATTTAGGTTGGAAAAGACCTCTGAGATCATCAAGTCCTTGCCTGTGTCTACCCACACCTTGCTGCAGTGCTCTCCAGGAATGCCATTTCAAGCACTTTTTTGCCCACCAACATCCAATTTATATTTTCTTCTCTTGTATTTCAGGGTGAGAGTTTTGGGACAGGCACCATCTTTTTATTAGCGTGCCCAGGGCAGTGAGGTCCAGGTTTGCAAATAGGCTTCTGACAGCTTGTTCATATAAAAAATAACTACAACTACAACAATATATCACAAAACTGCTCTGACATACACTTCTGCCACATCTCAGCTGAGTTTTTTTCAGTAACTTGAAGCTCTATAAAGGAATCATAGTGCTGAAAAGCAAAAAACTTAGTGTTGGTAACACCATCCTCAACCCACACAACTTTTCAGTGAGTTTCCCATGATATCGGACAAGGTTTTGAGTGTTTTTTCAGCAGATGATCAAGGGCCTGTCTGCAAGAAATAAATAAAATTCCTCCTGTTATTTACAATGGAAGCTTCTAATTTGCTTATTACTTTGCTTATCTATTCATTGAGATAATTATCTGACACCTGCCAACAGCAGATTGTTCTGACAGATTTTTATTGGCTGAGATCAATTTGTTACTTACCATCTGTCCAGCTAAAGGTGGTTTACAGGTCAACAAGCTGGTGAGCTTTGGAAAATCTTAAAATGATCTTGAGCAGTATCCTTCCTGAACTAATTTCATTTTAATCTCCCATAAAGCACATGAAAGGATGGACTTGAAAATTAGCTTTCAAGCAGAATGAAGAGAAAATAATTTGCCTTTCTTTGCTGTGATCTTGCACGATCTTTTTCCTATGAGGTTTTCTGATATCCCAGATGAACCCGCGAGCTGAGAGTTGCTGTATGACACTAAAGAGTCTGAAGAATGCAAAGAAAAAGGTCATATTTGGTCTAAACACCATGGATGATGGGAGAAATAAATTTCTCCCAACAAGGAAAAATTCTGATCTATAAGCACTTCAGGAACTACTTTTCATGGTGGGTTTCCTACCTCTTGCTAAATGTTGGGAGCCTGAATGTGCTCAGAATAATTCCCATGCTGTGTCTTGTAAGTTGCCTCATGGAATCTCATCAAAGTTCCTCTTGTTCCAAGCCCCTTCCATGGGTAGGGACACCTTCCACTAGACCAGGTTGCTCAAAGCCCCATCAAACTTCATGCTCTGACTCTCAAAGCTACGCCATCAAATTTTAACAGTTTGAGATCTGGGCAGCAACATTCCCCTATTCCCCTTCTTTTCCCCATGCAGAATTTCCAGCATGGCTCTGCAAATCCACCTGTGGCTGCAATAAGTGTTTCTGCCATCCGCGACGCTGATGGATTTATCTCTGGGATTTCTGCTTCATTGGCCACGTCTCTGGAAGTGCTGGAAGGACTTTAGTGTCTCCTGGGAAATTATAGGCCACTGGATTTCTATTCTACACTAAGTGCCAATACTCTAACAACTGTGCTCATGGTGTTCTTCTGGATCACAATTTCTTTTTGCTTCTGTATCCAAACAGGTTTTGACAGAATATGATGAAAAATGTTCAAATTGTTCATAACAAAAAAGTAACACTCAGATTTTACTCCAATTTTACTTCTCAGCTGCCTATCATAAAATATGAACCTCCTGTCACTCAGTTAATACTCCTTGCAATTGCAAGAACCATTTTGGCGGTTTTTCAATCCATTCTGTAGAGAGGAAAGAGTTCACAGCCACCACTGCAGGATGCTTCAAATGAAGCCATTCTAACTTAAAATTTCTCAGAGCTCCAGAAGTGAAAGAGAGCTTTAAATGATAGCATTGGATTACACAAGAGACTTCTTTTCCTCCAAGAAACTCATCCTAGTAGTGCCAGGAGACCTTCCTAATGACTATGGATCATTTAAAGATAATGGCACTGAAGGTCCCCAGGACAGTATTTTGTGTCAGCATATCCTTCTCCAGAACTTTTCCAACTGCCGTGTAAGTGCTCGAGTTGGTCCTGTTGTGCCCAGATCACTGCTCAGCGGGTAATAGGCCTGTCCTGATAATGTGGTGGAAGGGAAATATCCAGGCAAGACTTCAAAACCATCCAGAAATCCTGAAAACTAAACCCCTTTTGTAGGAGAGATGGCGACTGTGGATGCCGTGAACAACAACCAGTTTTCAACGTTGAATATTTGCAGCCATTTTATGCTAAATAAAATCATCTCCACAATACAGCTCTGAAAGTCAGTCAGAGAGAAGTGGTTCTGCATTCCAGCACATGATTTGACCTGAAGTACGTATATGTTTTAAATATATATCATGCATGGAGTTTCTTTATCCTAAAATTTTCAAATCGTATGGAGTGTCAGGCTGAGATATTATGCATTACAACTGTAAGTTAGAAATAAACTGAAACCAGGTTTTTAATGAAAATATATGAACTACTGCCTATGTTTGTGGTTGTAAAAGGTGCAAATATAAATCATCTTTCCAAACCGTGCTTTTTAATTATTTCTGAGTGAATATACTGTGACCTTCTTCAAATAACCCTAAACTCATCAGGGTTTTTTTCCAAAAGTCAAGAATTTTCCTGGAATTTCCAAAAGCCTGGTGTTACTCATTATCAGTTTGAGGAATTGATTTCAATGGAAATCCAATATGCTCTCTCAAAAATGCCTGAGCGTATCTCCTGCTCAGCTGAGGTCTCAGAAAATGTTTGGATGACACCTTGTGCAGAGATGGACTGCAACAGGAAATGAAGAGGTCTGAAGCAAATGGTTGGAAATCGGTGCCTGTCATTTGACATCTGAATGTGCATTTGGAGTCAGGGACAGCTGTGTGCTCCCAGCACCTGTGGAAACCAGACTACTTTCCTTATTAAGGACCCAGACTCAAATCCTGCTATTGATTTTTTGGGCTAGGATTTCAATCTACACGACTTGGGTTTGAGCCTGATGTCTTTTGTCCCAAAGAACTAGGTTAAAAACTCTTCTCAGATTCTGCCCTGCTCGTTTATCATAACCTACTCCACCTCCTGCATGCCAGCTTAATTTCATTTCAGTTTCCAGTTTGATATGCACCACAGGGATCTCTTTCCCAGGCAAGAGGCAATCTGAGGTGAGAAGAAGAGCATGCTGCCAGCACAGGTATAGACCTGCATAATGGAGCTGTGATACTCTGGAAGAGGCTTTTCATTTTAACAACTTTGAGTTGGGAGCGAAAGACATAATGCAGATGGCATAATTGAAGTGGGAGAATGAAACATTAAGCATGCACAGAAGGGATTACAGAGGAAGACTTTTGGGGTTATTTAATTTTGGCTCAGTTGTTATCTCACAATTTTGTCGGAAGAAAAATGTTAAAGCTCCTTGCAGGTCCAGAAAAAAAAAATATGGAAGATTATTACCTGCCTAGGAGTATGTAAAACCTTGTAAAACTATCAGACTTGAGAGAATTTGTTCTTTATTATGTGATATCGTGTTCTACAAAATATCTCTCCTTGCACAGCTCTCCCAGGTCCCCTTTCTTCATTTTTATAGACTTGTCAGTTGTGGGAATGATCTAATCATGATGAGGATTTAAGGTATGTATATGCATTGTACTGAATGCTAATAATTCATGAGCTCTTGGTTTCAAAGATCTTCTCTGTGAAGCCGCGCAGTTCAGAAAGGAATGTCTAACATAAAAAGGATGCTAAGCCTTATATTTAACACCTAATGAAATCATTAAAGAGCAATCAGGCATGATTGCAAATGTTAATTTATCAGATCTCACACCTGCCACAAGTATGGTGAGCAAAGAAAGGGATATTTAAATACCTATAAGGCCTTATTAATTAAGGTAGAAAGTATAACAACGAAGATATTTCAAAGGCTGGCTGTGCTCCTTCAAGACCAATTCTGCACACCTTGCTCAGGGAAAATCCTTTTAACATCAGGGGGAGTTTTGCCAGAGAAAAGACTGCAGGATCTAGTAAAAAATCAGGCAGACTCAGAGCTTTTCCTCTGGATAAGGAGCCCTGGTGTGTGTTACTGACATAACCACGAGCACGGAGGCTCCTGGAGAGCACTCCATGCTTCTGGTATCGGTTACCTACAGAACTCCAGGAAGAATACATATGAGGATAAGGAATAGTCACTCTTTATTCCTGTCAGTAGGTTTTGCCTTTGACTCCACTGATCAATATCAGCCGTGCATTGGTTACTATGGGAATGAGCCTTTCCTGCACTCAATAAACCCCAAGTTCCTTTTTTTACAAAGGTGAGCAAAATACTTTTAAAAGAAGGTTTTATCTGCTTTATGCCTTGGGGGACTCTGCAGCCATCACTTTAAAGGTGCTTGGACACTTTGAAATGCAGAATATCATGATCTAGCTTTGGGCAAGTAAAGACTTAAAACCATTTGTTTACTCCAGAAATCAATGTCAAATTCGTGTAGAAATCTATACACCCCGTGTGCCTCCACTCTGTGTGTCGCTGTACTCAGGCATGTGTGCACACGAGTGTGTTTGTCCCTATATGTGCTCTACGGTAGCAGATACACAGGCATACAAACCTTCATTTGGATTGCCTTTAAGGCTTGAAAACAAGATGCTGAGATAAAAAAAAAATAAATCTAACAATACCTTGGACTCAGCGCCTCAGCTGAGCTAATTAATCCACCCTTACAATTCTCCTGATTATAACACTGGGATAAGAAATAACCTACTTTCCACTTTTATTTATGTTAATACATTGCTTGATTATGAAATATTTAGCAATGTATTAATACATATTTCTGGTGCCATGGAGTCTCAAAAATCAGCGAAATAATAGATATGGTATTCCATAAACAAAGTTCATTTAAACAGAAACTATGATGGACATGATCTTGGACTGCTTCAGTGTCAGTTCAGCGATGTAACCTCTTTATAGACCTTCCAGGTGAAGCAGAAGAGTGGTGCAAACTGCCACAGAAAATGCTGCCAATTACAGCCAATCTGTCAGATGTCTGTTCTTGAGACCTATTGCTAATTGGCTTGAAGGCTGTTAAGAAATGGTGAATTAATCCTTTTTTTACCCTTTTTGTTCATTTATGTGTAACATGATTTTTTTCCTCACGTGTCAGAAACAAAAATGACAAAAAATAGCATTGAATTTCTTAACCTGGAAAATAAGCATAAAGGACACAAACTTGCAGCAGAAAACTATCTGGGTACCTTCTAGATCACTTCATGTCCCAAAGACATTGACATAAATTAGTGGAGAGTGTCTAGACAAAGCAGACTCTGGGAGGGTGTTCTCTCGTGGGCAAAGGAAACATTTTCAACATCCCTCAACTCCGTAATGACCTTCCCCAACCAGAAATACTTGTTTTCAGACTATGATCAGGCTCTGCATTCACTGGATTTCTGCAGTGTTCCTCAATGATCACAGAATCATTTAGGTTATAAAAGACCTCCTGATGATCCCAGTTCCATGAGATCCTGCTTTGTCAACACACAAAACCCATCAGAAACTCGAGGGTTGGCACAGGCTCTCCAACCTTACACAGGGCTGAATCCCAGTCTAAAGAGACAAGAGCCCACTGTCTCTTAAGTTATTGTTGGGAGGAAAAAAAATGTTTAGAAATGTATTTGGGAGACTTAGAATAAAAAAAATCTGCAGGTTATGTCAAGTTTTCCATCTACAGCTACACACCAGTGGCCAGGATTCAACTCGCACCAAAGGGGCACAAAGAAACAGCCTTTCCCCAACAACTGGCAGATAATTTTAGAGCTGTACATAACTACAATATCCATCAAACCCAGAAAATAATTTCAAAACCTAATCTTTTAGTTTAAAATCTGGCAATTAAACCTCAGGCACACAAAGTCCCAAGAAAGAAATATGTATATTCTCTTTCCTCTGCAATTTTGAGATGCAAAACAAGATTGCTACACGTCACTGGTTGAGAACATAAATCTTTATGTTTTAGATTAGGGATTCTATGAAAGACTTAACATCTTCCTTGTGAAGAAAAACGTAAAGTTAAAAAAGCTTCTACAAACTAGAGATGTACTAAAGAAATTCTGAACTGAAGTTGTGAAAGAGTTTATGCAAAACCAGCTTGGAAAGGATGCTCACTTTTGTTTCACAGTTTGCCAAACTAATGGGACCAGAGTGAGTGCTTAATCAAAGTCAATATTGGCCTGCTGACTCTCAAGAAACAATCTAAAAGTGCTTTGGGGGCCCTTTCTATGTTCATTATCTTTTCCTGTGTCACTTGGTGTCTCTAATGATAGACGAAGAAGCACTTAAAATGTCTCTACTCAATTCTCTTCACTACTGAAATCTCAAATTAAATACTTATCAAGACAAAAAAAAAATCATATTTAGAATGAGATTGTGACATGAGGATCTTCTTCAAAACAGCCTTGGATAATTCAGCAGCCCCACTGGATCTTAACATTTAGAGCAGCCTGAAGTATTCAAGTGACTCAGCAACTCAGTGGTGGGTAATTTATAACTCACCCCTCATTGGGAGCAGGGATTTCGAGCTCACCAAATAATGTGCATCAGCATCAACCTTTGCTGAATGCAAATGCA
Source organism: Serilophus lunatus (assembly GCA_013399895.1). Lineage (NCBI taxonomy): Eukaryota > Metazoa > Chordata > Aves > Passeriformes > Eurylaimidae > Serilophus > Serilophus lunatus. The sequence continues at coordinate 909,908 of VXBA01002417.1, read as the reverse complement.
GTGTGCCCAGCTCGAGCAGAAAATGTCAAAACTAGAAGTTAAAAAAAAAGGGAAAAACATTCAAATACTTCTCTTTTGGCTAATTGAAGGCAATTCCATTTAACTAGTTGGAATTATCCAAGATTAAAATTGCTCAAGGCAGTGAGCAACTTCATTTACAGAGGTAAAAGATGAGGAACATGGAGTGAAAAGCATCATGATTTTCTAAGCTTTTTAAGAGGGAAAATATCAGACTAAAACAAAGCTTTCCTTTATGCAAAGCAGAAATATATATCTTAAAGAAACACCGAATCTAATATATGTTGAAGCTAAAAGGTATTCATGAAATAAAGTTGTAAAAGATAACATTAACCAGTAACCATTTGCTTATATGTGTCCACCATGAAGAACCAAGAGGCACAAAGTCTGATACTCTCATGACCAAAAAACCCAGTGTTTTAGTACTCTGCTACTCCTACTGGATGTGATTTTAAGGGTCTTACTCAAGAGAATGAATATTTCTTTGAGTATGTGATTGAGCAAGAGAATCTTGTCCCACACTTAAAATGCAAAAGAATTAACCTGGAAATACATATTCTTTTTGCAATTGCCAGCCTTATATTAAGAAAATATCTTTTTAAAGAGAGATGGATGAATTCCTTTGTTCAATGAATGCCCAAGGAGAAGATTTATTTCTGCAAGGAAAAATAAAATTTAGATTTTTATCCTAAGAAGGCAGGTTTCTCCTAATTTAAGTTGGTTGATATCATACATAGGTCAACAGGAGCTTATCATGCTAAAAACTTATGGAGTTGAATTTAAAGTGTTGTCTCATGCTAATGCATTATATTTGGGTTTTTTTGAAGCGAAGTGTGTCTGTAATTACTTTTAAATTGATTATGAATTTTCCTTCCTAAAGTAAAACACTAACACTCAGCTGCACTAGGAAGACACACGGCATAAAAACCTTCCCGCATACGTACTTAATCTAATGGTCATAAAAATACTAATTAAGATAAAACATTATACCAGAGTACCTACAATAAACACAAATTAATAAACCAATCAGAAATGTGAGCACCTTCGGGAGAATTGTAAGCATGCATCATATAATCTCATGGAGACAAGGAAGGAATGTCTAATGGGAATTTTTTTTAATGGGCCAGATAATTTGGGGCATAACAGGGAAAAGTCTCCATAAAGACCATAGTCTGTAACAATGGGTATATAATCTGTAAGAAACGATGTTCTCTCATAGAGGGTGGGCACGGACTCAGCAGCTTTTGGGCTCCAAGGCTGTCCAGAAAGGGATGTGGTTTGTTGGCAACAGCTCGACAGAAGAAGAATTCATATTCATCTCTAGAGAGACAGTAGGAAGCAGCATTTTTTTAAATTAATTGAGGTGATTAGGATAGCCTTTTTCACCTTAAACAGAATAAGCTGTTTTGCACAAATACTCTTTGCTGATCACAAAGAGCATTTTCATGGGGAATTTCAATGTGTTTCCTATCACAGTGACTACTCAAGGCTTTGCAAGCCATCACTCATGAGGAACTGCAGGAGTAAATGCAAAGTTGGATATCCTGGCTTAAAGCTCCAGGAGAGTCTGAAACAGCTGATGCAGTAAAGCACATGTCCAAAACTGATTTATGTTCACCTTACTGTGTTTAAGTGCTCTAAATGAACACTGACTTTACCTATAAATGCTGAAATGCACATGATTCCAGTTCTAATGTCTGTTTGGATATGCTTAAAGGGACTTCAAAGTAAATTTATCATATGTAGAGAAGCTTATAGGAATTCAGAACTTATAATACTTTCCTCAATAAGATGCCTCATCCTCACAACCTGAGGGTTTTCTCAGCTCCTTTTTTTGGTGGTGAAGGTTATTCTTTCTTTCTGAAATTCCTTTTAAAAGGATTATTTAACTGAATGTCCTTTCCTGGTGGGAAGACCACCATGCCCTGGTTCAGATCCAAACTCAGAGAAATGGAAAAGTAGACTGTCCCTCTTAGGTGTAGTTAAAATCTAGATTTCTAAAAAAAATTAATATATATATATATATATAAGTCAAGCAAAACCAAGTGGAAAGATAAAGGACACTTTCTAAGATTATATTCACTGTTTGTTAATAATACTTTAAGTCACTTCTTTTTTCCAGTAGGATAAAAGCTCAAACAGGAATTATGACAATTTTACCCTAGAAGTGTTTGTGAGACTTATCTTGAGAATGAATATATGGTTTACATGGGGTCTTTGTTAGCTCAGCTCTCTGCCTTCAGGACTTTCTCTGACAGGTGCATTATAATCAGAGAATAAGAATGGCCTTTTTTATGCTTATATTCTCAGAGTAAAAAGGGTAACAAGAAAATAAAATATTTTTTTAAAAACTGAGTAGTGAAACTGTGGAGTCACTACACCCAAAAAGTTCTTGTGATTTCAGTGAGTAAATTAAACAAGAGGTCGCAGGAGTAAATTAAACTGGAGTTGAAACACAATGCTCTGTGGAAAAGTTAACACTAACGATATACAGGATATTTTTCCTCTTGCTACAGAATTTCTGGTGTTTACTCATAGTCACAGGCCATTCTGATCCATAGAATGAGCAAGGACAGTAGTTTAGCAAAAATGTTGGAATCTGGAACCTTCTGTGTTTGATATATGCCTGGAATTTGGGTCAACTTTTTGTCTCTCTCTATCTCCTTGTTTTCTAACAACCAAACAAGTGATAGAAAAGCATCAGGTAAGTTTGTAGACTCAGATATCTGAATTAACAAACCATCTGGCATTTGTACCCTGGATCTATGCAGGGAATGTTTCTATTGAGTGTCTGATACCTGCAGCCCCATAGACCCCCTATGTCCATGTTTTTCTGGCCAATATATGTTGCTGGACAGAACAGATAATAAATATCAAAGCATATTGAGCCACTCTGAAAGTCAGTTTCCAGTCTGGAATCTCACCATGTTGCAAGAATCTGTATCCACAAGGAAGCATATAAGTGTTAGTAGATACCATATTTTGGATGCTTATCTGAAGCTGCAGCCCTTTGACTTGAAAAATTTGGCAGGTGACTTTCAAATGGAAGTCTCAAGATGAATGGCTCTCTCTCAGACATCAAGGTATTTAAATGAATATACAACGAAGAAAAGAATAAAATTTGTTGACCCAAATAAGATGTAAAAAGAATGTGAATTTTTTTTGCTTTATTTTTTTCCTAGAAGAAGAAAAATTTATAAATTTAATAGCCTGAAGAAAATGCAAACAGCTACTGAAGAAATTCTTTCAAGAAATTCTCAGTTCTATTCATCAGGAAACCCCAGGAGAGCTAAGAAACTGCCAAACTTGTTCACACCCCATCCTGGCCAATGTAGATGAAGAAGAGGCAAATCCAGAAAAAGAAGTTGTAAATGCAGACAGACATTAAAAATGTCTGTTAGAGGCTATTTTGAGATGTTCTTTATGCTTCTCAAAGGAATTCACTTACACACGGCCCGGTTGCAGCTGCGTAACTGCCCAGTGGCTGGAGGTTCTCTTGGTCGATTAGAAAACATGATATTATGAGAAGAAATAATCACTGTTGGCAGCACAGCAGCTGAGGACAAGCACATTTTGCCTCGTAACGCCCTATTTCATGTTCACCAGATGCTGTGTCTGTGTCAAAGTGACCTTGGCCATGGAGAGCCCCGTGGCTTGATCTCTGTTGAGCGTCTTGGGTGGATGGTGAGCGGCTCTCACTCGGCTCAGGCTGGCAAACAGGACCCTTCACTCCACTCTGTGCCCACTCAGTTTCAACATGATTCATATTTATGTTGTTCCCAAGGTTTCCATGGCAAATATGTGTCTACATATTTTGGTTTTTTTTAATAATGACTTGGATCTTCCAGCTAAAAACCCTCCTCAATCGGCGCACTTCCATTAAAATGTAATTTTTACTTGGTTTTGGGGGGGTTTTTTTAAAGGAAAATAAAATGAGAAAAGATTGACATGAAAGCAAGTGCTGGTCAGCTGTTCTTGGTGGGGTTATTTTTACAGTGACTCAGTAGAGCACTGGACAAAATGTCTCATCTTCGTTCCAGCGACTCTCTGATGGACATGGGTGTATTTGGTATTTGTAGGTGCTAAAGTTTGTTTGAAAAAGGAATTTAAACAAAACAAAACTCGTTTTCCCCAATATCTCATCCAAAAAACACTGATGAGTGTCGCTGAAGCCTTCAGACATTCCTTCCATGCTTGATTGCTTATGATAAAATCTCTCCAGAATGAGAAAAGATTCAAATGACAAATTCACTGAGAAGGCTTCTGTAAAACTGTTTATTTAGAATTTGTGGGAACATGTTTCAAGAGCTCCCTTTGGCTGCCTTGGTTATCACACACACGAAGCCCTGTGCTGATGAACTGGCTTTGCCTCAGTGGCTCTGCAGAGCTCTGTGCTACTGCATCCAGAGCACTTCCAGGATCTGAGCTGGTCTGCTCCATGACACACCAAACTCTTAGACACGGACCAGGATTAAAAATGAACTCCTGGTGGTGTCTGGAGCAGGTTCATCTCATTCCACCCCACTAAAAATGGAAAGCTTCTCACTGAACCAAAGGGTACATCTTGAAAATGTTAAGCTATTTTGGTTAATAAAACAACATATTGTCGCCCATTTCATCACAGCACTAATTCTCAGCTGTGACAGGAAGCTGGTGCCATCCCAGAGGGGCATCCCACAGGTACCTCCCTACTCACACACCTGCAGCACAAGCCATGGGCTGGTGGCAGCTCTGTTTCTATGATGCTGAAACAAACTGGGATGTGAGGAGTGCACTCATACCAATGTTTTGTCGCTTTCCTGGGCTCAAGCAGCTGGAGCAGTTGAACACATCATTCTTTCCCTTGTCTGAAAAACATTTACTGGTTGTTACAAAAGGTTTCGGGATGGCCTACTGTGTAATAGCTTAGATGACTGAAAACAAATTTAAATATAAGAAATGTGCTGGCTTGTTTTTTGTGTGTTGTAAATACTCTTAGAATCTGCATGGGGCCTTATTAAGTTTGAACCTCAGGTCTTTCAACTTCCTCGAGAAAAAAGAACAAATGGTAAAAGCATGAGGAAATAAGTAACCTCTGTGATTTCCTACTTCAGTTCAAGCTCAGAGATTTTTGTCAGTTGTTATTACAGTCATATTTCTTTAACACCTTTAAAAAAGAAACAGCAAGCAAAAGATTTCAAAGAGGGAGGTTGCACCAGCTCTGAAAAGTTCTGATTTCTCCAAACATGAGGTAACCCACTGGGCAAGGAAGATCTGTGCTTCCTGCAGACCCTACTGCCAGTTCTTCACAACTGAGAACTTTTGATTATTTTCCAAATTCGTATTGAAATCAACTGGGTTAGTCATTTTAAAAAGAGACCTCCTCTGTGCTACTCTAACCCTTCAGGCTTTTATTGGGTTTTGGTTTTTGCACACTCGTGTTGCTAGATATTGAACTATATAAATACCTACACAAATATTAACAGAAAAGCTTCAGTAGGACAATAAAGAGGTAACTATTGTTATTTATTCTTTTTTTACTGGTGTTTCACACGATGATGTTGTCATTGCAACAGCTGTTGCTTGTATTTGGAAGAAATTGATAAAATCCCTAAGAATTTGGTTGGGGGTTTTCTGTATTAGGCAAGGATTGGATGTGATTGTTTTTGCACAGAGCCATAAGTACTACCCTGAAAAAGGGAGATGACCTGTCTTTCTATTTTCCAGCATAGACTAATCTAGTAGTTCACTTCAAAAATAGGATCATTGAAAATGCTTAGGCTTTTGACAGTGAAGTCCCATTCAAGGTGCTTGAAACCTGCTGCAATGCCTTCATTTGAACAATCCATTGTTCCAGTTATTTATCAAATTATTATCCTTTCACTTAGTATTTTTCTTCAGGTAAACATACTTAAAACACAAACTTTTGACTGCTGCCACCATGAACTTTTTAGAGAGTACCCACACATTATTTTGCAATGAATAATGACCCACTTTTCTTCCTGGGTGATCCAGCAGTCACAAAGCTGTGAGTAGAGACAGCAGTGGTGAGCCCAGATTAATACATACCCATATAAAAATAGAATCATTAAGGTTGAAAGGGACATCCAAGATGACCAAGTCTAACCTTCAACTAAATACCATCATGATCACTAAGCCATACCATGAAGTGCAACATCTATTTGTTTTCTGAACAATTCCAGGGATGGTGGCGGCAGCACTTCCAATCATAAAAACATAGAATCACAGAACATCCTGAGTTGGAAGGTACCCTTGGGGATCATTGAGTCCAAATCCTGGCCCTCTACAGGACAATCCTAAGTATCCTTGGGGATGCCCAAGAGCATTGTCCAAACACTCCTTAAGCTCTGGCAGCCTTGGGGCCATGACCAAACCCTGGGGAGCCTGTTCAGTGCCCAACTACCCTCTGGGGGAAAAAACTTTTCCTATCCGACCTAAACCTCTCCTGACTCTTACTTGACCACTCTTTCAATGAAGGATTTTTTCCTAATACCTGATCTCAACGTCTCCTGGCACAACTTGAGTCCATTTCCCTATTGCTGGTTGCCAGGGAGAAGAGGCCAACTCCCAACTTGCTGCAACCTCCTGTCAGGTAGCTGTATAGAACAATATATTAATATATATGCTACCTCTGAGAGAACCTCATTAATATCTCCCTGCAAAAGGCTGTGCAGCCCTACTGATGACTTTTCATCACCTATGGGTTTCCATCTCAGCTGAAAAAAACAACAAAAGGATCCTGTACCCAGAAAACTTTCGATGCCACTGTTGAATTATTAAGATGCTGAGTTATTTGCCATTCTTTCTGCCAAATGCATGTAAATCATTTGGTGGCTCAGTGTACTTGGAGGACTTTGTACAGGTTTGATGCTGCCCATCCTGGGGCTCTGCTGGAGGTGAGGTTCTACAGCATCCTTGAAATAATGATGGGCGGTGTTGATATAACTTAAATATTGAGCAGATAAATATGTTTGTCCCAGTTTAGTTGCATAATTCTGGTGGCTTTATTCATGCTTTTTTTGCATAAAGTGAAAGGTATTTTGGTTCCTGAGGAAGAGCAGTGAACAAACCAGTATCGGTCAAATACTGAGAAAAAGGTCTGGGAATATGTTCAGTCATGAATAAACAAATGATAAGATGATTCACTGCTATGCACAGGTGCTCTGTGGGAACACAGGGTGATGACTGGGTTGTTCATCATGCCACTGTGTCTTAATACAGAAAACTTTCCTGGCTTAACGTTCAGACTGTGTTATCCCCTAATTTTTCATGCTGTGCCATCTCATATTGGAAACTATCAGTTACCCAATAAATGAGTAAGGAAAACCAACTGCCTATGAGCAATAATGTTCCCTTAAGGATGATCAGCCAATCCCAAAAATGCTAATCAGAAAACTAATTATTGTTTTTCTGGAGAATACTTACAGGTCTCAGACAGAGGCAGCTTTTGGGTTCATAAGGAGAGGAAAGCCAGAGCAAAGGGAGCCTGGATATTCCTCAAAAACTGATGGCAGAGGCCCTCTGCAAACCACCACTGCAAATATTACAGTGGTTAAGAGTTAAGGCATGGCCACAAGTGCTTAGAAAAGAGCAAGGAAAAGTCATCTGGGATTCTGAGAATGTTGCATCCCTCACCATTACACCAGAGGATGGCAGCTCCCACCTCTCTCTGCATCACCTGGGATTTAAAGCGCTGCACTCTATGCCCTCCCTAAAACTGACTTCATCCCACTGCGAAATGGTCCCATTTCCCCTTGGCCAAGCAAGTTTTGGTGTGCCTCTCTCATGGCACAGCCTGCTGCCTCCATCTTCCAGCACACAGCCGGCTCCTCCACACGGAGCAGCCACGCGGCCGCTCGCTCCAGGTTTCTGCCTCTGGCTCTGCCTCTCTGCTCACGAGTCCACTCTCCCAGACTGATGATCTTGGAGACAGAGCCCATTTTTACTTCGAAACCAGGTAGACAACTCAGTCATTAAAAAAATAAATTGAAATGTCATCTGCCACTCATGAACCTAAATGAAAACTAATGATGGAATCATTACAGTTTAGGGGTCAAATTCTGCTCTCAGTTACACTGTTTAAGTTTGGGAATAAATCAGCTGAATCCAGTGTGACTCAGAGCATAATTTAGCTCTAAGTATTTTAACTGTGGCATGAGTTTGTTGTCTACATGACTGAATTGCCTTAAGAAAATCAGTGCCTCCTCTTTGCCTTTGCCAGAGGGGCCGCAGTGATCCTTATGTTTATTTAAGGAATGCTGCGTTCATGCCTCACCTCCTGCATCTGCACATTGTGGCCACTCACCTTTCCTTTTGTCTTGGGTGCTTTGCATGTAGGAGCATTTAACTCCTTTAACAATTAGTGCCAGGATTCAAATCTCATGTTTTATTTCCCCAGATTTCCCAATCTCTGGAGGGCTAATTATAAATGTTCTCCAAGAGCTCCACATCAGATGCTGGGGAGTCTACACGGACATGAGAGACACAAGGCAGGGCAACTTCATCAAATGCTCTAACTGTGACTAGAGACAGCTTAATAGCAACAAATATTTCTGGTTGTCCTTCACAAAGACCTTTCCCCCAGCTGCTTGGATATACACGTTTATCTCTGGTTTTGCACTGTCAGGAAACAGGTGCTTTTCTATTAATAGACCTGATGCAGCGAGGCAAGAAGAAGGTGCAGTACTATATGAAAACAGGTGGTCTACAGTTGAACAGTTTATAAACAATAACTAATCACTCAAGACCTGTAGCAGTTTCTAATGAGGAGTATAATTACAAGCCAGGTGGCTGTAGTTAGAGGAATACATTGTTTTTAAACAGGTTACTTGACTCAACAGCAGTTTTAGGGGAGGCAGGATTGTCTGCAACATATGTTCCCTCTGCCTCTAATTTTCTTCTATTTTTTTTTTGCCTCTCTCCCTGTGTATGCATGTAGAGATGCCTGATCCTTCCAGTATAAACCCCTGGGTTCAGGCTTGTAATTGCTCTGGTTGTTTATGTCAAGGATAATTTTGGAAAAAATTCAATGTAAAAAATTTAGCTATTTTTCAGATTGATGGCAAGGAAAAGTTTAGTATGTTTGTATTTATAGTTTATTATTTTTGCACGTTAGAACACTAAAGCAGCAATAGGGCTGTTGCTCTGTCAGGTGCACAGCAGTTAGAAAGTAGGAAATTGTTGAAAGACTACACTTCCAAAGCCCATTTCTCTAGTTTATTATTTTTAATTGGTCTAAAACCAATTCCTTTTCCTAAAATATTTGTTAACATTAAAAACCAGTTTTAATTATTTTTGAAAAGCCCTCGTGTCTCCCTATTTTGACTGAAAGTACTGGATGCTGAAGGGACAACCTTTTCAATGCCAAGACAAATTTTACTATTCCATTAAAAATTCACCCAAGTATGGCCAAGTCGCAGCCCTACAAACATACTCAGAATTTGCAATCAGATTCACAAAGGGCTTCACATGTAGGGAGTGCGGTTCATTCACCTGCCACAGCCAGTGCCATTGCTGAGGGCTGCTGGAATAACAGAGAGGAGTGGAAAAGTGATGAAAAGAGGAGATAATAGTGACAAAATAGGACTTGAGGAACTGGAAACAAAATCAGAATCAAGGTAGCTACAGGCAGGCAGGAGTGAAGACAAGAGGAGCAAAGTGTGATGGGGTTTCTAGCCAGGAGGGAATTTTTCCTTCCCAATGTCAGCCCTAAAGAGATCATCACAAGGTTCTGTCTGCAAAGTCACTGCAGCTTTATTCTGAGGTTGAACTTGTCTCAGATCAGCATGGACAGACACTACTGCTCATTTATTTGCGTTCTGTGGGTAACCTGAAATCAGAAAGCAGGTCTTAGAATAGGGAGGAGGCATCACATGCGACACAAGTCGAATTCCAGAGAGAACCTTGTACTGCAAAGATCACAGACAACTTTAAAATACCATTGGTGAAGTGCCAGCCCCACCAGCAGCGCCACAACAGGCAAATAATGCAGCTACTTTAGAGTCATTGATTCACAGGATGTTTTAATTGGAAGAGACTTCAAAGATCTTCTAGTGCCAACCTTCTCTCAGTAGCAGAGATGCCTTCCACTATCCCAGGTTGCTCCAAGCCCCATCCAGCCTGGATGGATGGACACTTCCAGGGATGGGGAGTCCACAGCCTCTCTGGGAAACCTGTGCCAGCACCTCACCACCTACACAGCCAAGCATGTCTTTCCAATATCCCATCAAATCCTGCTCTCTGGCAGTTTAAAACCTTTCCTACCACTTTGTGAACTCAGCTTTGCCACGGCTTTAAATTTTCCAGTTTTGACCAAGACTTGTGGCTAGTTCAGAATGGTGTCACATGATGCAACTTCCAAAATAATTCTTACCCCTTGTTTACTTCGTAATAATAAAAGAAATTATACAAAGAAGACTACATTAAGGCTCCAGTCTAATTCACTTATGTCATTACAGCATCAAGGTTGATCTTGAGGCTTGATTTGAAATGACAGGCTGAGCTTAAGCACTTTCTTAAGTGATTTGCTGGATCAGGGCATATATGTTATGATATGGTAAATCATTGTAAGGTCACATATTAATTTCCTCAGGGTTTTCAGGTCTATCTAATTAACACAGCTTCTATGCGTAGAGCTCCCGTCTCACTTGTTGCAGTTTGGAAGATGTGCAGTTCACCCTGACAGGGAACCATGAGAGGAATAAAGACTTGTCACCACTCCCATCCCTGGAAGTGTCCAAGGCCAGGTTGGGCAGGGCTTGGAGCAACCTGGTGTAGTGGAAGGTGGTCCTTTCCACAGCAGGGGGCTGCAACACGGTATTTTTTTGAGGTTCCTTGCAACCCAAACCATTTAATGATTCTATGATTAGGAGACAGAATGTCGCCCCAGAAAACTGGGTTCTGTCTGAGCAGAGATCATAAGTGAAGACCATCAAGTCATGTAGGCCAGTTTTCATCACCAAGGCATGTGTACCCTTGTCCCCAAGGACCTTGTTGTGCGGAGATCCTGAGTGTCTCCCACTCTGATTGTTTTGAGATTTGTAAATTCCCAGGCCCACTGAAAAAAATTATGGGAGGGTTTCAATCTTAATCTGTCTATACTTCAGCACTGCTGGTCAATAAAACAGGACCATTCATGACCAGGATATTGCACAGCAGATTTATAATTTTGTGGAAGAAACAATGACACACTTAATAACTTCATATTCAATAATGGGTTTGGATAGTGCCATATAGTAAAGGATTGTTGTGAAAGGAAACACAGGAGAGGACAACATTACTCTCAATATGTCAAATTTACAGTCTATTCAAGCATATTTTCATGTGATATCAATATCTAGTTCTTACAGTGATTACTGGTTTCTAAAGATATACAGAGAGACATGTGATGACTGATGGCAGCATCATATGAAATTATTTTCAGAGCCTGGAAATATGGTTATAATGGTAGAGAGTTGTTAGTTGTTTTGGTTTCCTTTTAATAACCTATTTCTAACCCTTACCCTTTTCCTCACCCTTTGGGAAATTCACAGTTTTGGTTTGGACAAGTTATAAAAAGCAGGAGACAAACATGGCACTTAAGAATTTTTGGTTGATGCTGGAAGACACAGCATCAATTTGTAGGGCTGCTCTCAGAGCTGCAGTGAGCCTTCCTAAAGCAGCACGAGTTCTGGTTTTGGACAGCTCTTGTGTTTCCTTCTGAGTGCACACAAAGGTCAAAGTCCAGGTTAAATAACGTGCCTTGCTTAGAACTTTATTTTAATCCATTTTGGCATCTTCTTTGTCCTCACAGCTACTACTTTGCATTTCCTCGAGATGGTGGCATCATTTATTAGAAGATCATAGTTTCAAAAAGGAATTATTGGTTTATTTCCTCAAGTTCAAAAGCTTTTATATGTGGAGGTTTTCCACAGTCAGACAGGTGAGAGTGTGAGATTGAACTAGACAATTTCCAAAGGTGCATTCTCACAAATTCTCTATGATGTGCGTGAAGTCTGGAAATCAGGAGTTCTTATAATGATGCAAAGAGAGGAGACTGTCCACCCATACCTGACCCATAGAATCACTAAGGCTGGACAAGACCTCTAAGATCACCAAGTCCTACCATCAACCCAGCCTCACCATCATGTTCTCCCCTAAATTGTGTCCTCAAACACCATATCCACACTTGTTTGAGTGATTCTGAGAGATCCTGAGATTCTGTCCCAATCATTGTTATTTTTCCTCTCATGCTGACACACAGTGAGAGATGAGTGTCTCCTAAATGTTCATCTGTGCTCCCTTTCCTGCAGTGTGAGCACCCAGTCAGGGAGTGCTGGATAACGCTCTGCCTCTATGAATTGTGAATTCAGGAAGGGCAAATTTGCTGCCTCTGGATTTTTGGATGGGGGTTGAGATGGATTAATTATATGTCAAGAGGGACTTGAGCAATAATAAGTGACTTTATGACTGTCTTTACCACTTGGAGGAAAGGTTACATTTAAAAATTGGCTTTACTGCACTGGATTTTAGGTTAAGTTCAAAATGCAGCTTCCGCTGTTAGAACTGAAGGGTCATATAAAATTCATTGCAATAGAATATTTATAAGTATCTGGGATATTTGTAGGAAACACAATAATGGGAGAATCAGAGCTCACATATAGAAGAGGGAATTGTTAAATGGCAAATAAAAGCTCCATTTTTCCAGCACTTAACCCTACATATAATAATAATTATTACAAATATGAGCAATGATTAAATTTCATTCTGAACCCTAGTTAAACGTATGTGAATGGAAAATGATTTCTGTGTTAATAACTTGCGTGCTGTGAGCACTGAGAGAAGGATTGATGTGCATGCACATCACACATCCCAGAGCCTGGCACATACCGGCGAGGTGCAGGTATTCCTGGAGTTCTGGGGATTGACACGCCTCGCTTCCCATGTCCGTGGAGGAGTAAAGTTCTGTTTGTTTACAGCCTCTTCTTTCTAATCGCATAATTACAGCTTTTAAGGCAGATATCTGACAAAAGCCCTGAAAGTGAGCAAGGTGAACCTGCAGCAGCTTTTGTTGCAGCTATTATCTCATCACCCTCTTCTCCTGCGAGAGGCTGGGTGTGTGTTCGTGCAAGGCTATCATTTCCCTCGCTGGCGTGTGCCACCGCAATTATCCCCCTGAAACACAAAAGTAAACTGGCTGTTGCAGAAACAGGGGCCATTCAAATGGAGGGGAAGAGAAGCCCTAATTAGCTTTAAGTACCTGTAACCCTAGGAGATTTTACCTAATGATAAGAGCCAGGGAAAGTCCCTCAGGTATGAGGAAAAAGAGCCCAGCCAGGTTGGCGGTGGATCAGGTGTTGCATGTCAGCTCAGCTGAATGGAGCCTATTGATCCAGAAGTCGCCTGTATTTTCTGCCACAAATTGAATTTAAATTGCTTACATGAAGAAGACATCTGGCAGGTTAAGGTTTACCTGTTTCATATTTCAAAATAATTTTCTCCACCAGCGAATAGGTAGGAAAGAGCTCTTTTGTAAATAAGCCAAGCAAAACTTTTTAAGAGATATAGGCATGGTTGTTCACAACGCGTGAGCTTGGAGCAGAGAGTTGACAGATGAGGAATACATTTCAAATTATTAAAATAACAAAGCAACAGAATTTGTACATATTAAGTACCTGCACTCTGCCTTGATTCCTGATGAACAAAGTGCCTCCTCACTGTATGAAATAATACAATAAAAAGTACAGTCCTCATTTGCATGAAACACTTTTCACTTGTTGGGGAGGTGTTGATGGTCTGGTTTTGTTTTGTTGTTGTTGGTTCGCTTGTGATTTTTTCCAGTTCAAGTCCATTATGATCAATAAATTTATTGCTTTATTGGTACATGATTGCAATTTATATGTCGTTTTATATAGGCCAGTAATTTAAGGTTCCCAGCCCATGGTGGGGAGTTGGAATGAGATAATCGTTAAAGTCCCTTGTGTAGAAGAAAATTTTTTCCTGAACATTTTTGGAGGGGTTTGTCCACCCTCAAAGTGGTGACTGAAATATGACTATGACCCCTCTCTTCAGCCACCAAGGCTCTGAATCACCTTAATCTGCTTTTTATCCAAAGATGATGTGATTTTGAAAGTCATTGTTCTGATTCCGTAGGGTTACACCTGCAGTTTCTGGTGTGCTTGGAGTGTTTAGTGGTTAGAGAAGAGTATAACACCACCAAGATAACCTGGAATCTGTTTATTTTGGACTTCTGGATTAGGGTTCCAAATTGAACAAGTATGTTCTGCACTGCCAAATTAATGTAACACTAATATTAGTAAAACCTCTGTGTGTGCATAAAAACAAGGAAACCAGTTTAGATACTGGAAGAATAGGAAGGGGAGGGGGGGAAGCACCTTCAGAATAACCAGAGGCATGGGAGAAACCTTTCAAAACTGTTATTACACGCTTCCTAACTTTTTTAAATTGTTCTTCTTAAAGTGCCTGAAAAATACTGGCCACATCTTGTACATCAGACTGTTTGTCTTCCTAGGAAGGCACCTTAGCTGCTGTTTGGACAACATCCACTTGATAATAAAGCAAGATGCAGGCTAGACAGCTGCTTTTTTCTCACTCATTTCACTCTGTTATTGGTTAACTTAGTGGAAAAATGTAAATTTTCCAGGGACTTTAGGTTGGAGGTATCCCAGCCAAGGTAGATATGTGCTTGACTTGAGGTCTAATTTAACTCTTGTGTAGTATCGATCGGCTTGGCCCACCGGGGACCCTGAGAGCCTTCTTTTGCCAAAGGTAGACAATGGTATGAAAGTAAAGTGTAATAAATGCCCCTGTCTGGTCCCATGTCGATATCCAGCTGTTTTTTTTTCCCCTCCTTTTTTTTGCTGTTTTGAGTGCATCAGTATTTCACGTTTATTGTAGTGTGATGAAACACCTTTCAAAATGGCCAGAGGGACACTCAGCAGTGAGCATTTAGGCAGTACAAATTGGAGTGAACAGGAGGACAGTTAGCAGGGAATATTTCTGAGGTCAGAGCAAGCTGAATTGGAGCTGAATCAGCTAAAAGCAGAGTTGAGAGCTACAGTACCTACTGCAAAGTAAATATAGATTACATTCCTTTAGACAAATTGATCCACAGGAGGACGATAGGTCTTCCAGAAAAAGAGATTGCTACAAAAGAATTAAGTATTTTACACTGACATATGCACAAAGAACCCTTAAACACAGCAGCCAGAGATGTATCAGCAGGATAGTCCATACTTGATCCTCATAGGGATAATTTGCATTGCACTGCAAGATTTAAAGGTCCAGAATCCAGCATGTTCCTGTGGATGCTGAATCGTATTCCACTAAAAAGCATTCAGATTTAACTGCTCAACTGAGCAACAGCTCTCACTTAGGCAAGTGGACAAATCATAATATCACAGAGAAATTCTGGAAGAAGCCCCAGGAGATCCCTGGTCAGACCTTTTGTCCCAGCAGGGCCAATTCTGGGGTCTGCCCCAGTTGCTGAGGGCTTGATCCACTCAGACCCTAAAAACATCCAAGGATGAAGATGGTACAACATCTAGCTCCGCAAGTCTGTCCTCAATCCTGGTAACTCCACTAAAAAAGACGAAAAAACAAACCAAAAACCAGAACCTTGGATATGAAACCATAACAGTTTGTCATGAATACCTTTCAGATTTCCTAAAGAAGCTACTAAATTCTTGAAAAACTTGATAAAATGAATGACTTTTTGAGAGGTCTCCTCTCTCTCCACTGGGCCGACCAATGACCTAGATGATAATTTTACATCTCATGAAAAAAATGCAGCCATTATGCGCATAACTATTTTTAATCAGTAAAATACTCAGGGAAGAACACAGAATTGCAATTACTAATAAAGTTGCCATCATCTAACAGTTGCAAAAAATCATTTAAAAACAAATTATACCAGAAGATCAATGGGAATAAATACATATGGCTCAAAGAAATCTCCTCTACACCTCGCCTCAGTGATACAGAGGTCCAAAACCAGAGAGAGCTGTACAGAACTGTGACCACAGTGAATATTGTGGGAATGGTTTCAAACTGAGAGAGAGTAGGTTTAGATTAGAGATTAGGATTAAATTCTTCCCTGTGAGGATGGGGAGGCCCTGGCACAGGTTGGGCAGAGAAGCTGTGGCTGCTCCATCCCTGGAAGCGTCCAAGGTCAAGTTGGTGAAAACATTTGTAAAACTGTGTTGAAATTATAATCTTGCAGGGGTACTACCTTTGTATTATAATATAAAGATAGACATTCATATTATCTTGAAATTATAATATCCTTTAAATATTTTCCCTCTCTTTCCAATTAATCCAGGCTGAGAAAACACTGAAGGTACTAAGGGAAAAAAATGAACTCAGTGCTCTTGCCAAAGCTAAAGAGCAAAATGCCCTTCTGCTGAGTCTCCCTGCAAGCACAGATTGCCCTCTCTCTGACACACCTTTCTTGAGGCACTACCCAGATGCACATCTGGAATATATTGTGGAGTTTGATCAAACACAGTCACGTTTATAGGTGAATTCTGCCTAGAAAACTTCTCAGTCCTTGGGAAAAAAAAAAAAAAATCTCATAAATGAGATTAATTATTTTCTACAGGAGTGTACAAGGCTGTAAGAGTGGTGGCACCATTACTGTGAATTGTTTTGTTCAGAGGAGAACGCACAAGATAACGTATGACACGGGGTTGGGATTTCAGCAGCACATAGGCAAGCCTAATGGATTTCCACGCTCAGCACTCCTCTGCCAAGGAGCTGACTTTTAATATGGGAAATAGAGCCCTGCTCAGGATGGAGCAGTCCTGGTCAACCTCAGGGGTCCAGGCATCAGTGCAATTTTTTTTGTCAAACAGAAGGTGTTTTGGAGGCATGTCCACAATGGGGTGAAACGTTACAGGGGGCTGGATTTAGCTGGAACCCACAACTATTTATTGGAGTTAAAGCTGCTCTCACAAAGGGTAGCACGGTCTTTTGACAGTCACTGGCAAAACAGGGCTTGATTGCCTGGCAGTGGGAGAAAAATCACCAGAAGAGGACAGATTAGCTTTATGTATAGTTCATTTGTTGGTTGTTTTCTGTATGAACCTCCTTAGATTTCTCCATTTTGTCCCGAGTAACTGAGTGCCCGGAGTTTTCAAGGGTAGGTAACTCTGTGATTACAATACATTTTCCCATCTAAAAGCCATCAGTAAAGTGAATGGGGCTGCTCTCCTAAGTGCTTAATGCCTGATGTAGGAGTTGCATGATCTAGTCCAGAAGTAACACAGTTACCTCAATTACTGCAGTCCCACAAGGCTATTCACAGCAGCACTTAGGAAAGGTTGGAGGCTCAGGCTCTGGTATTATGAACTCCTCAGGGCAGCATGACTGTACACAGCATCTCATCAGGAGTTAACAAACAAGTCCTTGATGAGACACTAGCCATGTTTTGCTAGGCTATGGTTATTTATTTATTTATTTGCAGCTAGGAATGAACCCAGCGTTATTCAAGCCCATGCTCTCACCGTCCCGCTCTCCTAAAGCAACGCGACACAGCGAGATGCCCTGTGCACTTTTCTGTGCTTTTTTTTTTTACATTGTTATCAGGGAAAAATATGTCTTGCAATTTCCCAGGGGGTTCCCCGGGACAGTGTCTCAGTGTGAAAGGGCACCATGGGGCTGCCTTGGACAGTTTTCTTTCAATGAGGTTGTTTTGTTTTGTTGGTTTTTTTTTTTTTTCATTTCTATTGTAACCACTCTGCTCTGCTGCTTCACTGATTTCCCAGCTGCTCTTCTGCAGCGTCTGAAGTCGAATGCAGAAAATCCGTAGCTGAACAGTTCAGAACTAAGCAGCAGATCATGGCAAGCATGAGAAAACCATGAATACATCTTTCTCGTTGGACATAATGCTTTGATTCTCCCTCGCCTGCTGTGGCCACGACGTGCAGTGTTTGTACCCGTCCTCCACAGGCAGAAATCACTCTGCAAGGTACCAACTGGGGGATAACAATAAGACCTTGAGCATCCCACTTCAGATCTGGTGTAAAGACAGCAAAAAGGGCCAGGTTCCCAGAACAAAAACTTGTTTTGTTTTGTTGTTGGTCTTATCCACGTGTGAGGGTCTCCCAGGAATAATTTAGGCTGGACTTTGGTCGAAGGAGTTAATTGTCCTGGGAGCATTGAGCTGTCCCTGACAGTGGTTGACTATCACTCTGTTACACAAGGGAATGACAAGATTGAAGACCCTTCCAAGTGTTTATCTTTTTTCTCTGTAATGCCCCAGAAGGCTTTATTTCTTTTATGGTTTCACATGGGGGAAAAATCAAGCATATGAAGAAAAAATGTCTTTCCAATGACAGTTGACAATGCATCTGCAATGTGTTTTTGCTCTCTTAAAAGTCCTTTTTAAAAGTATATTATAAAAATGAATGAATCTGATAAAATAAATCTCCAAGAATGTGTAATGTGTTTTGAAAATTAAAGTAGAATCATGGACAAAATTGGTTGAAAATCTAAAAATTTTTAAAAAAATCAAAATCAAAAAAACTAAAAATAATTTTTCCTAAGGTGAAGGAGTACCTGCTCTTCCTGAGAAGTCTCTCTAGTCCACCTTAAGTAGTTTTCTTTCAGATTAACTCAGTAAATCCAAAAATTTGATATCTGTAAAATTCTTTGCCAACCTACAGTTCATCGTTTTTATTCTGGAAGAGGAGGAGGAGTAGCAAGAGGAACATTTGAAAAAATAAAAGCTTAATGTGCGGCTACTTCCATAATCAACTCTTTTGATTTCTTCATTTCAAATACTGTAGTCTTGAAATGTCATTCAAATACATTTGTAAAAACTAATACGATAAAAATGTAATGATTGAAGTGTGTGGTAGAAACTTATGCCATATGAAATGAGTTAATTTAATGAAATTATTCAGAAAAATTCATGTTTGCTTTAATTCTACGACTAAAGATTGAACAGCTCTTCAGCTGTTTGTTTTAATTTTTTTTAATTAAGTGGATGCAGTAAACTATGTCTGCTTCACCCTGTCTGGTAGTGGTGTCATATACAATGTAACTCCTGAAGAGATGTGCAAAGTTATTTCACTTATAGGTAGCCATATGATCTATCAAATCTATGCCAAATTTGTTTTATTTTTATATTTTTTTAATATTATCTTGATTTTTTCATCTTTTTTCAACATTATACCTTCCAGGTGCACTTCACATTTTGCAGACAAGCTTTCTCCAAGCAAGAAAATCCATACTCTTTTTTAGCATCCTTAATGATGACAGGTATTGCCTACACATCTACTGATAGGAACTTTATAGACCATCTGGTTAAAACTTGGTTGGATTCAGCCAAGCATCAGAGCTTCACAGACGGGTCCTGCTGCAGCTCAAGGTGTGATTGTTAATTCCCACCCTCAGACCAGCCAAGTGAGGCTTAAAGAAGTTAAACAACATCCCTGAAGGCCCCAGAATGCAGAATCTGAGCCACACAGCCCTCGCCTTTCAGCTTCCTTCTCCAGCAAGCAGATTGTTCTTTACTACCCTACAACAACTTAAACCCACTGTTACAATGAAAAACATGAAAACAAGGACCCATCACTTTTTTGAGAAGTTTAGAACCAAAGTTTCAGTGTTTCCCAGCGGGTACATAAGCACAACCATTGCCTCAGTCTCCATTTTTCTCACTCTAGGCAATGGAAACTGTAGTTTCTATATTTAATGTATTGAAACTGCCTGGTCTCCAAGGTAGCAGGGGTATCTATATCCACTAGTAGAATACATTTCAGGCTCAATCACTTTGAAAGCCTGGATAATAGAGGAGCACTTGTACTTTGGATAACAAAGTTATTTCCTTTAACATCAACAAGCTGCTCAGCTAGTAACTGCATCAGGCATTGATTTTGTTGGCCTGTTTGTAAGCACTGTGGGGGCCTTTTTAGCTGATAAAACTAAAAAATTTGCAGATCATTCTTCATGTGCATTATTTCCCAGAGCAGAGCTGACAGCAGAAGCTGTATTAATTTCAGCCTGGCTGTTTTGAACGTCAGAGGAACACCTGTGGACCAGCCCTGGATCTGTTGGCTTCAACCTCCCTGTTTTAAGACAGATTGAAGCCTGAACTTACATCCCCAGCCAGATTTTGTACCTGGTTCCTATTGGTATTGTAAAAGTGCAATTACTTCCCAGCCTTTCTGCTTAGATCCACACTAATGGTTTGAACATGCAACTGGATTCAGATGTGGGCTTCTTCCTGCTCTACTCAACTTTATATATTTCAGCATGCCAAATATCTGCCTATTTACCCATTTGTCACTATCAAGTGCTAAATTAAGTATCAGAAGCTACTAGTTATATATTCCCTGGCTATATTGGACTTTTTCTTGTAAGAAATGCTTGATCTACATTTTTTCCTTACATCATGAGCTCTCTCTGAATAGAAGCAGCACCGCAGTGCCCTGTATATCCCCTCTCCCACACCTCACCTTCTAACTCCTGTTATCAGTAATAGGAGCTAGATATGTACATGAAAATGAAAGCAGATCCCTCAGTGTAAACTTTTTTGACAGAAGTGTTCGTAACAACTTTTCAAAAAAACCCAAACCCGTGTCTCGTTTATTTTCCCCTTTCTTCCTCCCAGCTTTCTGTCAGTCATCAATCGAACAGGAGACAACTCATTTCATTTCTGTGACACACAATGATGGACTTGTGTTACAACCCTGACTTATTTTGAGAACTTCAATTTCTCAAGCTGAAAGCCTGAATGTCCCATGCTTGGAAGGGCTATTGATCTGATGTAGATGGACAGCTCAAGAGGAACTGATACATTCCTTACAGCAATTTTTTTCTGACCACTACATAATGTAGACTTTCTGCTTGTTTGTTGACATCTAAAAACTTTGATTCTGTGATTTAACTGATACTATTTTGCTGCTTCTACTGAATATTTCCCTGTACTATTTGATGTAGGAGTTATTTATTATCTACTACCTGCAATGGAAAAGCTGCTTCACTGTGATAAAATGTACGAATTCATAAGGCGGCAGGAACCCATAAACGGATATCACAATAGTACAGTTGCAAATGTGGGACACTTCCAGATCCTAATCCTTCCAGGAGCCTTGCAGGGAATGTAACATCACCATGGAGCAGGTTTGGATACCCATTTCCAGCCTGGGACAGGAGAGACTAGCCATTACAGGCAGCACTCACCGCCTCGTGTTTGAGCACAGATGGAACAAAAGCTCACACCACAATTTAATCAGAGAGGCTAATTTTTCTTCAAAGCAGGATTAATACCAGATATCCATGTCTTTTCCTTTCTGGGTGTTCACCAGCTTTGCCTCATGGACAGCAGGTACCTGTCAAGCGTGGGGACTTCACAGCGATGGCAGAGCCCCAGCACCCGCTCCTGGCTTTCTGCAGATCACAGGAAACAATTCATTCCACTCCTAATGATTTATGTAATTTCTTTGGACTCACTCCTGGCTTATGAGGTTTTCTGCTTTTTCTATTATAGCTCAGAGAACCAAACCAGAGTCTTTCACAAACTGGGGGGCAGCTCCTCAGCCAAGGTAGCTCTTTGTGACAGAATCAGTCAGTGTTAATACCAGCTCAGAATCAGTCCCAGAGTTTCATTATCAGCCTTGCCTTTAAAGAAGGGTCTCCTCCTCCTCCAGGACTAATTCAGAGCTGTGAAAATTAAACTGCATTTCATCTAATAGTCAAAAAGATCTGCAGAAAATGTCCTTGTTTAAATACCAATTCTACTCTTTTCTGTCACAGCAGGGAAGTGTATTCATTTTTTTGTTCTAAAAGCCAAATACTATTCAAACAAAAGAGTCACTTCCACATTAATTATACAAAAGGTAAAAAATGGAAAAAAGGGGAAAAAGGGCTTTTGTCTTAAAAGCCACATGAAAAAAAAATCAGAAAGGGTATTAAAGCATTTTTTGAGAACTTCGACTGTGCAACTAAAGCACAATGTGATCTTAGACCTTTACTTTGTGTACAGAGTCAGACTATATTCTTTAATTTGGTACACAGGATCACAGTTTGTTATGACTATAATGGTTATAATTTTGTTGACATTTGAATGAAATAAGGAAGGAATAAGGAATAGAGGTAAAGGAGGTTGCTGCAGAAAAGCATCTGTGATTCAGCTGATGGGAAGAGAAAGTGAGCTCTGAAGAGTGCTAAAAAACCCCAGACCTAAATAGCTTGTTCCACCCCAAAAGCTTTCTGTGTTATCACTGGGCTCTTTATTTCAATTAAATTAATGATGAATTAAGAACAAAGGATTTTGTGCTCTTGGGCTATTAATGACAAGTATATTTTCAATCATACATGTTTAGGATTGATGTGGTCAGGTTCTCTACTGGTTTAACCCTTGCATCAGCAGATCCCAGCTGCTCACATCTGCTTAGCCCTCAGTCCCTTCTGGGCATTTAGGTGCTCCTTCCAACCTAGAAGATAATTACCCCAAGGTAATGGGATAGCAAGGCTTTGGAAATCTGATGCAGTTCAATCTTCTCAAACTTTTTTTACTATGTGACCTTTATTTAAATAACTTTCTCTTTTTTCCCATCACAAAACCACCATCTCATGCATGAAATCCCACATAGTATCTGTCACTAGCACCTCAGAGGAGTGAGTTCAGTACTTTCCTATTAATAGCTTTTCCCTCTCATACTGGAAGATACTGGGGACTTGAGTCAGGGCAGCTTTGTAGTTCCCATCCTGGAAGGCCAAAAACATCCTTGTGCCATGAGTACCGTCACCTCTCAGCACGGAAAATCCCTTTTCCCTGGTGAGAAGTAGCAATACTCCCGGATTTTCCCCTTGGAAACCCTTTTCCCATCTCCCTCCCACCCATCACTTGTCATCCCAGATCTCCAAGGTGGCAGAGGGACAAAGGGAACCTTGGCAAGGCTTTGTTTCTGACAGTCCCTGTGAAGCCATCCCTCCACAATATGGAAAAATAATAATAATAAAAAAAGGGGGGAAAAGGTGGAAATTCCTGGTTAAAGGCTCTGCTTGTACAAAAAGCATAACAGCTTGTATGAACTGCAGCACGATGACTATTGCTGCTAATGCTTCCAATGACATCATTGTTTTCCAAATTACAGAGTGCAGGAGACTGGTTAGGGAACCTGAAGAGAATGAGCTGAAGCCAGTGAGGGTTATAAAGGATATCAGATGGAAAAGATGTTTCTTTAGGTCATCTTCCTTTTTCCCCTAATTCCTTTATTACTTGGGGTTTTTTGGAAAATGTCACTGCAGCAGCGTCCAAACAGCTAAAGTCTTAGATGCCACCAGACCCACCTCAGATCCCTGTGGAACTTTGTTTTTACTATTTTTGTTCACATCCCCCCTGTGCTGTTTTGTGTAGCCAGTCAATCTCCCAGCTTTCAACGAAAGTGAATTTTGAAGTGAATATTGAGCGATGAGGCACAAAAAGCATTACTAAAATACAAATGCATTACAGCTATTGCATTTTCACTTGGCACCTTACATAAATACAAGGAGCTTTTGTCAAGATTTCAGTTTCAGAAATCCAAGCTGTTTACTGCCCATGCACTCAAAGGGGGTTTTTTTTCCTTCTCTTTAGGCACGAAGAAAACTGACAAGCTGCTTTTCCAGGTGCTGGAATAGTGCAAAGCAACTGAACCATACTCATGGATGGTGGCCATCTAACTCATATGGCCAGTCGTGTGTTTTCCTTTCTGGCAGTGCTTTTGTTCCAGGTGGAATAGTCTTTCATCCTCATAAAGGAAATTCTTGTTTGTCTCACTCTAAGGTAATGGTCTATAATCATCCAGCAGAAGTAAAATATAGAATATATATTCTTATATATATATGTGTGTGTGTGTGTGTGCATGCTTACATCTTTTTAATGCCTGGCACACACCCACGTTGCTTTCTAAGTTAATTCAAGAAAAAATAAGGGCATTTTTTCCTGTCCTGTTAATGCCAGAAAGCCCCAGAGTAGCTGCACAAGAGAGAACTTTTACAACACAGACACTCCAGAGCAGGTTCCAGCTGTCGGAATTTTATGTCCTTGAGATACTTCTGGAATAACAAAGTGTCATGCACGTCCCTGCCAGTACACGAGATCAGCACATGTGATCAGACGTACAGATGTTGCCTCCACATCCACCCACTGGCATCTTATTATCAGTTTTTAGGATCCTCCACCCATTTCCATCCAACCAGGAAGTCAGGAGTTGTAATTTGTGAGAATGAGCTGTATAGCAACCATTTATCTGAAAAACAAACCTCTGCTGGCAAAAACATAGGAGGCAAGTAGGAATCTTATGAAGGTTTTCTGTCTTGGCACACATAGGTAAGGAGTGAAAGCTGTGATTACACAGAGGGTCTTAGAGGTGAAGGAAGGGATAGGAATTCAAATTAGACACACAAAAAAAATCATTCTAATTGACCAAAAAAGACATTGGTGGTGATCAGTCAAATGTTGGACCCAACGATCTTGGAGGTGTTTTCCAACATTAATGACTCTATGATTCTGTTCTCTGATTGTTTTGGGGAAGAAACATCACAGAACAATGCACCTGACTTCCTCCATCCTATTTATTGTTAAAAAAAGAGTAAGTGTTGAGTGCAAATTCAGGCTTGTGGATATTGTTAGGGCAAATAGCCATGCCATGGTGGGAGGGAGGCAGAGGGTAGTCAACCTCTGTCTCCACCCTCAGGAACCAGAACTATGAGACAGCCAGGGCCTTCCTTTAGGAACTGATGAGCATTAATCAGCGGGACCAGGGAGGAGATCCCTTGATAAGTCTCAGGTCACCAATGGATTTCCAGCAGCAGTTTTATTTCTACTCATCTAATGTCTCAATCTTATCAGCACCATGCACAGCCCATAAAGTTATACAGAGGGAAACAAGCTTGGGAGGAGCGACTGAGTCAGGACACTGCTGTATTGTTAATTACTCAGATAATAAATCCAGGAAGAAGGTGTGTTTGGATTCCCTGTCATGCAGACTGATATTCTGGCAACTGGGGACAGACATCTGCTGAGCCCAGCCTTCTGCTGTCTGTGTGCATGATCACACCTTTCTAATGAGCATCTTAAAGCCCTTCCTGAGCAGCACCAGCTTAGCCTGGCTCTAGGGCCCAAAATGAATCCCCAAAATATAAGGCATACCCCTTAAGGCGTCACTGGCACCTTTGAGTGCCAAAAGGTTAAACATCTCAGAGAAGCCACTGAGCCGGGTCTGGTTGGGCTGAGCCCCTGGGTTCTGGTCCCCTGGAAGTGCTGCAGCAGAAGGAAGATCCAGCTCTATCATTCCCACACCCCTGAGCTCTCCAAAGGAGGAAGGACAGGAATTTGCCTGGTATGTTTTCCTCCTTTGCTGCAATTATTATTCCTTGCTTAACTTTCCAATCTTTAATTGGGTTGGAAAATTACAGTCAGAGCATGGGGGGGGGGGGGGAAAATCCAAGTTTCTCTGCCTGACTCAAGTGCCTGTTTTCATTTACTACACCACGCTTCTGAGTTACTTTGTTAGGCAAATGAAAACAAGGATATCTTGAATTAAAAAGATGTTCTGCCCTTGCTGGCTGCTCTGCCTCTCCATGTGCATAGCGAGGTGTCCAGCACTGCCTCTGCAGGGGAGTTTGGCCCTGGTAGCTTCATGTAGGAGGTGATATAAATAGATAAAAGCCTCACTCATGAAATATAAACTTCTTTCTGCATATACCTTCCTCACTAGGCACACAGTGTAATGAAATCTCTGTGGCTTTTTCTTGCCAGAGAGGCCCACTCACAAGTTTTCTGTTGAGCACAGCTATTAATGTCGCACTTTTGTTCCCAGGAAAAAAAAAAAAGAAAGTGCCACTACAGAGAAAACTGCTCGAATTTCTGTTGCACAACCCACAAATTCCAGTGAATGCTGTACTACTTGCTTAATCAAGTTCTCTAGTGAAATTAAGCAAAGTGCAGAGGGTTAAACATGGGTTTTCTTGCACCTGCCTCCCCACTGGCAGGAGCAGGGTTAGAATATTTCTAAAGATGAAGATCACTATGCCTGGAGTTCAAAAACCATTCACCTGGTGGTAATGAAGGAGGCCAATTTAGCTTAAATCTCCCCTAAAAGAGGGGGAAAGGGGTCAGGAATCAGCTTGCACAGAGGAGTACACAGCAAGCCTGTGCCATTCGACATAAAAAGGTTTGAAGTGCATGAGTGATGCAGAGCTGACTTAAAAAAAAAAAAAAAGCAGCTTGGGACAGGTACACTGTCTGCAGCTCTTTCTTAAAACAGCTTCAAAAAATCCAGCTCAGATATAGACAACTTAAGCTTAAATTAATAATAATAGCAAGCTTCCATTTTAACCTCAGAATCTTTCTCTCCCATTTTTTTGTCAGTAAATTCTGAGAATGTCACACCTTGGAGGGTAAATCCTGGAGTTTGCTAAGTGCCAAGTTTGGACTATTTACAGGCTATCAGCCAGGTTTTAGCACCTTAGCTGGCACTTGGTTCTTTGCAGAACAGTGACAGCACTCAAATGTAGAGCTATTGTCTGATCCAGCCAAACTGTCAGTGATAGCTGCTCATATTTAATGCCAAATCAGGCTCTCACTCATGGCCGTGGACTCTTTCTGACTTCAGATGGCAGCATATGATCCATAAATACCGATGGTTTCCTATAGTTTAATGTATATTCATGTTAATATATTCATGGGCTGAATTCTGCTACCTGAAGCCAAAAGGACTCCACAGTTATTACCTGAGTTAAAAGATTGCTTCATAAATATCCCTTTTACACCCTTAAAATACATGGGCCACATATAAACTTGCTTTCTGTTAAAAACCAGCGTCATTTACCACCCTTTTCTCATTTTAGAAAATCACTAGACACGTTTGAGGACTGATAGACTTGGCTCAGCTACACACATCTTTCATGGAGCATCAAGGCTCAAGTGCAACTTTTAATTCAGCCAGGAAAAAAAAAAAAAAAAAAATAAAAGAGCCACACGCTTAAAGAAATTCAGCTCAATTACTGTCTTGTGTTGAAATCTAGGGTGGCAGTGGAGGGATGGCACCTTTCTTCCCAGCATTCCAGCACCCCGGTTGTAGCTCTACAGAACATCAGAAGCCAGAACTAGAATATCTCTTACCTTGGTCCCTTGGCAGACTAGGCAGTCTCAGGAACAACTCCCCCATACACAGCTTTCACCCCAAAAATCAAGCCACTGCTACTCTTCTTCCCTTTTATCATCATTAAATTCATCCTCAGTTGGAAGAAAATGCAGTTCAGTCCTGTGACATCCCGTGAAATTTTGATGCATTGCCTCTGAGCTCCAAAAAAAAGGGGAGGCACTCATTTATTTTCAATCTGAGGCCATTGATAATCACCTGTGTGTTAGAATTTGTTTAGTGCACTGAAAACAGACAAAGTTCATCCAAAAGTGCCAGCACAGTCTTCCATTAATCTCCAGCTCAGTCCCTTAAAGGAGGAAGTAACAACTCTGTAATGATAAGGCTGGTGGCAGCAGCCAGAGTGCTTGAAGGTCTGTTCTTGTAAAGAAAATTTTTCAATTAGTTAAAGAAGCCAGGAGCATCGGCTTTCGAAAAAAGAGCTTCCTTATGAATCTTTGATCTCTCTCACTGTACCATGTTTCTCATGAAAGACAGTCGTAGTGGCACTGTTTAAATAACATCTACAAAACAGTTCAATTTGCAAATCAGTAGGATTACAGTTTCCTTTAGAATCTTTATTTAAATGAAGTAGCAAGAACGAGCTGTTAAATTAAGGGCTTGTCTATGAGAGCTTGTCTTGTGTCCGACTAGAAGTGGCCAATACTTGAGAATAACAGGAGGAAAAAAACCCCCATGATTTAAAAGGCCAATTTAAAATGCCTGAACTCAGTTTTGGTCCTAGAATCTCAAAACCAAATTGACTTGTCCAGGCAGGTCACCCATCTCCTTAAGCCTCTGTAATTAGGGCTTTTATCTCAAGATGCTACTGTTTGTTAAACTACAATAACAATAAACAATTTCTGAGCGCACCTAAGCTGGACAGGGCTGGAGAAGACCTGCCTGTTATCTGACAGTGAGTTACCAAGCCAGACCTTGCTGCTTGAATGTGCTATTGCAGGTCTCCAGCTGTGGGACCCCATGCTCCTCATCCCTTACTCCATCCTAATAGAGAGGCAGCAAAATCATCCAGGGAGGGGGAGTGTGTGTGGAATGTCTCTTTAAGAGGCAAAAGACAGAATCACAGAATAGTTTGAGGTGGAAAGACCATGGGCAGGGACACCTTCCACCATCCCAGGTTGCTCCAAACCTCTTTCCAGGATGTTTCCAAAACCCTGATCCTTATACCCAGAGTTTGTAAGGAAGCCAAAACTTCTTCCCTGCCGCCAGCTTCTAAACACCAGACAACCACGGATCCGCCCTCTCTCCCACTGCAAAGGATGCACATTCATCCTATCACAGATTTAAGAGTTATTACTGCTACTGCAAAGTGTGATGGCAGAGGTTATGTTCCAAAAATGTAAATGTCACTGAATTACATAATCATCGTTTTAACTTTATTTTTATCCATTATCTATCTATCTATCTATCTATCTATCTATCTATCTATCTATCTATCTATCTATCTATCTATCTATCTATCTATCTATCTATCTATCTATCTATCTATCTATCTATCTATCTATCTATCTATCTATCTATCTATCTATCTATCTATCTATCTATCTATCTATCTATCTATCTATCTATCTATCTATCTATCTATCTATCTATCTATCTATCTATCTATCTATCTATCTATCTATCTATCTATCTATCTATCTATCTATCTATCTATCTATCTATCTATCTATCTATCTATCTATCTATCTATCTATCTATCTATCTATCTATCTATCTATCTATCTATCTATCTATCTATCTATCTATCTATCTATCTATCTATCTATCTATCTATCTATCTATCTATCTATCTATCTATCTATCTATCTATCTATCTATCTATCTATCTATCTATCTATCTATCTATCTATCTATCTATCTATCTATCTATCTATCTATCTATCTATCTATCTATCTATCTATCTATCTATCTATCTATCTATCTATCTATTCCATCATCTATCTATCTATCTATCTATCTATCTATCTATCTATCTATCTATCTATCTATCTATCTATCTATCTATCTATCTATCTATCTATCTATCTATCTATCTATCTATCTATCTATCTATCTATCTATCTATCTATCTATCTATCTCTGAGATTCAAATTCCCAACATGCTCCTTCAGATTATCTGTGTTTTCCAGTGCTCTTGTGGTTTGTTCAGTGAGCACAAACAGGTTCTGAGAACCCAGTAAAAGGCAGAAATGCCTTATTCGCGATCCAAGAGCTCAGGATTACATTTTTTTTATGGCAAATGCCAACTAGATGTAGCATTTTTCAGTGTTTATGATAAAAATATACCAGAACATAACCACGTCTTTCATAATATAAAAAATTGCATCTTGAAAGCATTTTTGACAGGGTTCCACTTTACAAGTTAATGGCAACATCAGAGGTACAGGAGTCCTGGAATAAATGGAAAATTGGCTCCAAATATTAAAGACAGAGAGCAAGAAACCAAGAAAAGCATAGTCATAGATGGATGATACTGCTTTGGCAGGCAAGGTAAACAGTGAGGAAACATAGTGCCAGATGCAAAAAGACTTAGATCATTAAAAGGGAAAGAGATGAAAAAAACATTCAACACAAATAAATTAGAACAGTATCACCAATATTGTCTGTCAGCATTTCTGCTATAAATCCTGCTTCACAGGAGTGTATTCCACATCTGAAAAAAATATCTCCCGAATGGAACTTGGCCTGCCACATTTCTGGCCTGTATTAGTGTGGCTTTTGTCTTCACTAAGTTTTGTGAGACATAAATGGAAATTTAATTTGGATTCACGATGATTCAGCTCTTACACTCAGTGCAGCCACATCGGTTTGTGTTACCTGAACTTTGAAGAAGCCTTCAACAATTGTTTTTTCCTCCTCTAGGCATAGCAATAATGTATTAGAGTTTAATTTGGGTACTTTAAATTGTATAATATTTATTTCAAAATTCTTTGACGTGCCTTCAGAAAAAATGTTAAGATGAGGTAAAAGAGAACTAATGGCTCCTGTTATGCAAATAATTTAGCTCTGAAAGGGATGTCTGGCCATATACTACTTAAACTATCAGCAATACAACATCTCCTTAGTAAAACTTGACAAAATGCAGACTAATACAAAGTCCAGCCTCTAACAGGTATATCAAAGAAGTAGAAATTTTCAATAAATCTGTGTAGCATTTTATAAGAAAAACTGGTATTTAACAAAGAATAAAAAATTAAAAATAAAATAATTAAAATAAAATTAAATTAAATATTAGAATAGAATAAAAAGTAAGTTGAAAAATAAGATAATTTAAAAAATAAAATAAAATCATAAAATAAAATAAATAAATAACAAAATAAAAATAATATTATAAATAAGATAAAATATCAAAATAAAAAATAAAATAAAATATTGTTAAAAAGAAGTGATTTGATAATCCATACCATATTAGTTTTTCATCTGATCATCAATAGAATAACACTTGAGATTTTACCAGAGGAATTCTGGAGCATGAAACATTATCTTCTACTGGAAGCTATAACATTTTAGGCTGATATTATAGATTTTTCTTTGGTAGCCTCTTTTGATATATGGACCCAGAGGATTTCAAGAGATTTGTCAGTGTAAAATTGAATTAACTATAAATTGTTTAAATAATTGTATGTGTACTGTAAAGTGCTTTTGAAAAATAAGGCTACAGCTCTGGATGTGCTGGTAAAAATGAGAAATTCCGAGCTGGGAGTAGGTCGTGCCCTCTGATCCATGGTGCGCATCGCTGCTGCCTTTGGAAATTCAGCTCCTCCACCTGTCCCCCTGATGGGATGAAGACAGAGGGAGCAAGATAAATTGCTCTTCATAAAAGAGATTAGGCCAGAGCAACAGAAGGAGAAACAAATAGCAAAGTCTCTGGGAAGAGGTAGGATGTGTTTCCTGCTGACCATGGCTCCTTTGCCTCTCCTCTGTCGGTTTGTTTTGTCTTCTGAGTGACTTTTGTGTCTCTAAACTCTCACCTCTTGTATAAATAAGGTCTTCTAGAAAGGGGTTCTTGTGATCCTGTGCCGATGACTCAGCCAATAAGTGGTTTGGATGTGGGATTTTCCTCATCCTGTCATTGTAAGCCACATTTCTTGATGAGGCTTTGTCAGAGATTTGACTCATGGGCTAAATCTGAACATGTCCGTAAATGATTTTAATAGTATTATTTTTTTTCACTTATTTACTTACCTGCAGGAAAATATACATCAGGCTTCTATACAGTGAAAGAAAATAAAGAAAACCAGCCTGCGTCTTGGATTTTCCAAAGGGACCGAGTGACACAAAACCTGAGGAACTCCTATGGCATCGGGCACCAGGCAGGGTGTCCTAAGTCCTGGCATAGGGGTGGTACACACAGCAAACCCAAAAAGTGGAAGTACTGAACACATCACACATTTTTCCAAGGAATATTCCTTTTCCTGCCCATGTTGTGTCCTGAAGAATGAGTTATGTAGTGCTGCAGCTCCCAAGGAGGCCTCATCCCCTCCCAGTGTATGTGTAGCACACCTTGGAATAATATCAGCATGCACTTAATGTAGACACTGGGAGATCCCACAGGCATACAGAAAACATATGGAAAAATAAGCACTGAATGCAATAAAGTACTGGGGAGATAAAACGTTATATTGAAGGTGAAGATCGAATATATTGAAGGAAAGAAGAAAGAAAAAAGCAGCAGCTCACAGCTCTGAAAACAAGGAAACAAACAGAAACAGGATCTTTTCTTGCTTTCCAGCTTTTAATTTCCACATAACCCTTTTTTCCAACTTCTACTGTCGCATTCAAATGTTTTAGCTTTCCAGATCTTTCAATAAACTCCACACAATCCAAACAGCTCTATATAAAACAGACAAACCTGTTGCACATTCCGATTCTTGTTTTGTGCTGCGACATCCTACAGGAACAAACCTGAGATGAAACAATGCCCAACAAGGTAATTAAAATCCCCTAAAAATCCTGACTTTGTCAGGCCAGAATTTCTCAACAGGGTCCAGATGGTCAGGGATCTATCCCTGCTGCGGTAGCCCAGCGAGTCTGGAAAATGGATGGCTGAGCTATGTGGAATGGCCCAAACCCCACAAAATAAAGAGTTTCCAATGCATCCATGCTTTGGCACCCTATTTGTTCTTTCACTTGCTGCTTTCTGTTTTCATTATTCTGCCTTTTAAAACATAAGCCATATATATCTTTGATACCTGATGATATTTTCTTAATCCAGCTTCAATGGACATGTGAAGGGAATTAAACAGATTCATACCATGGATGAATTATTAAGAAAATTCCTACTTTATGAGGACACTGACAGAAATACCTTTAAATTACACTGTGATTCACAGAATCATTGAATCCTTAGATTCACAGAATCATTAGAATCACAGATTTGTGCTGAACTGACATGCCAATGCTCACTGCTGGACACTAATTTTTCTATGCTTGCTACTCATGTATCTCAGAGGCTAAATAAGTTTTCTGTCTGCTTTTTCTTCTTTATTGGTGTGCATTTATCCTCAGGGAAATGTTTCTTTCCCCCCCTTCTAAAACGTCTCATCCACAAACTGGTTTCTGTTTCTGTTACATGTCCCCATAACATAAATTACAATTTTTTTAAAAAATAAATCCTTCTTTGAATTTCTCTTTAACTCATATTTGCTATATCTCCAAAATGAATAATTTCTTTTAAAAAATAAATATTTTCCTTTAATCCATGATAACTGAACAGACGTTTGCTAAATGAAGCCAACAGACATGAGAAGATTCGTTAAGTATTTGAGTTTTCTGACACTGCAGATTGGAAGGGAGCAGCTGGGGGCTTTGCCAAAGACAGGACTTTGAATTTTATTTCCCCTCATACCAGAAATCTATGGAATTGAGGAGTTGTAAAAACTGTACATCTATTCCAGTATTAAATTGTGCCCTTTCCCATCTTACACAGCACCCTCTGAAGTAAATAATATAGGCCATGGGTTAAAAATGCAAGAAGCATTTTTAAATATTAAAAATTATACACAGCAATAACATCGAATTGATAACCTTTCTTTCAACAATTCCTGAACAGTAACAACTGGAAAATGATGACACAGATTCATTCCAGCTTCTTAAAACCTTAAGCTTCTGAAATCAGTCTTCATATTAACATTGAATACAGCAACATTCTGATTTAAATTATTGACAGCCTGAACTAAATTAGTTAGTGTCTCATCTAGTTTCAACAGTCTGCTATTCATTGAGTCGTTCAGATGTTGGATGGATTCCATCAACATCTCCTGAACACACTTTTTTTTTATTTTTCTTTTAAGCCAATCTGCTGCTCTCTGGTTCCTTTCTCCCACTTCCATCCCTTTCTAATATGACGTTCCCTGAGCTATCACCCCTCATTTCCAACATGCTTGTTCTCTGCCGTCTTCGCTCTCTACCCTTTGCATTTCCCTCTCAGCTCATTGTTTATTGTGTTCCTTATCAAGTCCTGTGACGTGTGGCTCACTGAAATACTGATGCATATTTTGCTTTGACAGGTTTTAGTTGTTTCTTCAGGATCACGTTTGGAAAAGGTGTACTGTCACTGTCCCCAAGTTGCGTTTCAATATCCCAATGGCTTTGCTCTGGATGCATGAGAGTAACTCAGGAGGAACACACTGAGGAAAACCTTAAAGCCACACTGATTTTCATGCAGGTACAGGAATTTTCCCTCATCCTAAAGACCTTGTAAAAATTGAGTAATTCCTTCATGGTTACTCTCCTCCCTGTACTTTGCATCTCCTACTGCATCCTCCTAGTCTCACCCACGTGCAGTGGTTCCAAACAATTTCACTGCTTCACTGGCAGGATGTTACAGGGTGGAAGGAGTGGTTAAGTGGGGATAAAAGGCAAGGTGGAAGCTGGGAGAGTGGGAAACACAGGAGGAACACAGCTTTGTGAAGGACACCTTGAGAAATGTGGGAAACCTCCTAAGCACCAGGAAAGGTATCCCCTTTGGAAAAAGCCTTCCCAACAATTATAAAGATCTCTTTCTGTTTAGGTGGATGTGCAAGAACAGCAGAATATCATGTTTTTCACATCCCAAACACATTTTCATCTTTGTGAATCAGTGTTAAAAATTATAACCCCTTTCCTGCTCTTATTTCAAAATTACTGCTCTCCAGTTTCCCATGTATCCTCCTAAGTGACATTATTTCAGCTCCCACTTCCACCATAACAGCTTTTCCTTTGCATAAACCCACAGTTGCAGACCTCAGTGTAGGTGCAGAGGCTCAGATAACAAACTCAAACCCAAGGTAGCCTCAAGTGCTATCACTGAGGACTCTGGATATGTTTTTCATTCCCAAATCACTAATCTATATTCTAATTGCATGTATAAATCAACTACCGGTTTTAGGCTAGCAGAGAAGCTAGGAAAGGCAGCCTGCAAACCAGATTGCAGATGAGGAGGGACCAGCAAGATTAGTAAATTGATTCTTATACTCCATTTGTCAAAGAGGGTGCATGTGGCCAAAAAACTACCATCACACTGCAGAACATGTCAGGTTTGATCAACCTGTCTTGTATCCCGTTCCTGTGCAACCACAAGTTTTTCTGACTTAAAAAGCCACGTAACTGGCTGGTGAAGGACTGAGAAGGAGGTGATGCTGCCCCTCTGCTGTCCCTCAACTGCAGTGCTGCCTCCACCTCTGGAGTCCCCAGCATAGGAAGAACATGGACCTGTTGGAATGATGCCATCAGGATGATCAGAGGGATGGAGAAGATCTGCTGTGGGGAAAGGCTGTGAAAGTTGAGATTGTTCAGCCTGGAAAAGAGGGCTCCAGGGGGACCTTATTGTAGCCTTTTAGTGCCTGAAGGGAGCTGACAACAAAGATAGAGAAAAACTATTTACGGGAGCCTGAAGTGACAGGACAAGGAGGAATGGCTTCAAACTAACAAAGGGCAGAGTTAGACAGGGTATTGGGGAAAATTTCTTGGCTCTGAGGGTAGTGAGGCACTGCCTGAGATTGCCCAGAGAAGCTGTGGCTGCCCCACTCCTGGAAGTGCCCAAGGCCAGGCTGGATGGGTCTTGAAGCAACTTGGGATAGAGAAAGGTGTCCCTGCCCACGGCAGGGGATTGGAATGAAGTGATCTTTCAGACCCTTTCCAGTCCAAGCCATTTTGTGATTCATCCAATGATTCTATGAAAATTTGATCTGTGGAGCCTGCACACTGTGTGTGGCTCCAGCCTGGGTCATCTTCTTGATTTAGGGTACCTCAGAGCCCTAAAGCAAATCTTGCCCCAAAGCTGCCTGATTGTTTCCCCTTTTGTTTCTGAGCTGATATCAAGAACATCCCAAAGAGATACATCCAAATTTTTAGTGCATTTCTGGATGACTGCATGAAGGTGTTAATCCCCTATGTAGAGCCATTAGAAAAGAATTCATTATTCTGCCCAGTGAGTTATCCCTCTATTAAACATTAGGAAGAATTAGCCTAATATTTACAGTCAGCTATTTGTTATGTTAAAGAGGTATTTGCCAAATCTTCAGCACCTCCACCACATGCACAAAATCATACTTTAAATGAAGTAATTCTGAATTAAACAAGTGTGCTAGTACTACTAGTGGGATTTATAGTAACCAATAACAGTCTAAGAATGTATTTCACAGATTGCTTCTTTATATTGCAAAATTAATAGAGTTTTATATCTGAAGAAACAAATCTGCACATTAAAAATCAATGTTTCTCATGATACACACTTGGTATTATTTCTGGGAATGCTACAGCTGGCATGCACAGCCTAGTTAAAATATTATAATTTACTTGACTGCATGCATAGTCGATTTGCAGTCAAAACTGCCACTTACTACATGGGAGGAAAAACAATGACTTCCATGCTACTGGAAACATGAAAGGTACTTTTTACACTACTCCCCCTCAAAACCTCCTGGGAAAAGCCCTGACTCATAAGCTTTCCACTGGTTACTAGAGTGCTTCTTAGGTTTTGGAAGAAAAAAAAAAAATCATATTTTGCTACAGTACCTCCTCTGAAAAATCCTCAACAAGCAGAATGGATTGAAAAATTCAAGCATGACTAAAAAGTACATTCCCCACTAGTCAGTGAATTTTGCTCCCTATTTGTCACTGCCACCTTGGAGAGCGGTGAGCATTAATAATGCATGGGTGCTAGGAATGTATTAGCAACTAACCTTGCGAAGAAAATCAACTGGGGACCCAGAAGAGCTGTTAAAAAA
>VXBA01002417.1:705343-873477 GCA_013399895.1 Serilophus lunatus | reverse complement strand
GGGGGGGGGAAGGCAAAAAGAAACAAAGTCAGAGCTCTCTGGTATCCTCTTATTTATTGAAGAGATTTTGGGAGAAGTGTCAGGGATGCCGGGCACTATGTATCACTGCAAACCAAGGCTGGGAGTCTCTGGAATGGGGTCGTAATTGGGTTCATTGATCACACTCAGGAGGAGACCCCCCCACACACACATGAAGCTCCACAGCACCATCCACTCCCCAGCAGGGGGAATACCCCAGAGGATCAAGGATATTTACGCAAAGACCTTGTTGGAGCAGAAGGGTCTTTATTAAACACGTGTTTTTAAGGAAAAGCCTTCATTCTGCTATTATTGGCATTGCAGCTATTTTGAATAAGTTAATTGTGATGAAGTTTGCTTGGAAATTGATCAGCAGGCCACCAATTTTTTGTAGGAGTGGGCCAGTGAGGTGGGTAGAAAAGA
Source organism: Serilophus lunatus (assembly GCA_013399895.1). NCBI lineage: Eukaryota > Metazoa > Chordata > Aves > Passeriformes > Eurylaimidae > Serilophus > Serilophus lunatus. The sequence continues at coordinate 873,036 of VXBA01002417.1, read as the reverse complement.
CCTTGCCTTCTCCTACTTCAACTGCACCATCATGATCTCGGGATTGCCACAACCATTCCAGTGTGGTTATTTATACCTTTTATTTCATAGTGACGTGACAACACATGGATTTTATTCTCATTTTGAAATTCTTCGGTCCTTTCAAATCTAAGTGCCCAAAGATATGCAGAACCCAAGGAAAATATTCTGCTTCCTAAAATAAAACAGGTTTACCATTACACTTGTACAGTTTGAAACAATTTGTACACTAGGCTGTTCTCTCCCGCTGTTAGACTTGGCAGTAATGCTTTCAGTTATATATTTATGTCCTGCCACCTCCTTTTAATATATATTGTTTATATTCCAAAGCCTGTTTTCTGGTATAACAATCATTACAAGTTTTACATGGAATAGAGTTGCTTTTTGTGCTATTAGCCAAAACAAATATTGTGTTTAAATTAACCTTATTGATTCACTTTCTCAATGAATGTATCCAACTTATCAATGCAATGGGGAGATAGAGAGGAGTATTCATAAGTTATTCAAAAAAAAAAAAAAAAAAGGAAAATAACATGGTTTTCCTTTCTCCTTCTACTGGAAAAATGGACAGAAGACTGTCTTTTATTTGCCTCATCAAGGAAAAAATGCCCCAGAATTTTCTGTGAAGATCCATCCTCCTCCTGCTGAAATTATCAGAATGACCTGATGCTCCAAGCAAAACTATTTGCTTTGTAACTCATCAGTCATATTTTCAGTTACCCATTGCAGACCTTCATACAATTAATTCATTAAGCTCATTATGGCTTAATGTTGCATCCCAAATTCAAAGTTCTATATATACAATTTAATCTTTGGTCATTTTTTTATTAAGATGAGCTTTGAATGAGCTATATTCCCCAACAGAAGGATTGGGCCAACTCCCTAATTAACTGCTGCAGCCTGTGGATAAGCCAGAAACCTTACTGTGGCACAATCCTCCTGTTTTCACCTGCTTCCCTCATACTTATCAACTAATTCATGCCATTCTTGTAATCTTTATTTGATGTTGATGAAAAAATAAAGTTAAAAGACACCTGCTGGTAGATAGATTTTCCACTGAACATGCTTATACAGGCCTTTAGGAAAACTAGATTCTGACATCCTAAGAGGATCACATGATTAAGATCTGAAGATTGAGAAGAGAATTGGTTCAGTACCAGTTTCCCATTCTCATTACAATTGTTCTCCTGAGAAATGAGCAATTTTTCAACATTGTTTTCTTGACACAACAGCCTTTGTCGAATTTGAGTGTATTTTTTTTACCCATCTTTCTTTCTTTATCCCTTCTCCTTTTCTTCTTCCTTCTAAACCTCCCTATGTATGCCACAGTTGTTTAATTTTTGTTATGGAAATGATTAAAGTTTTATTTTGTTTTGGTTTGTTTCATTTATCTCCCATGAGTTTTTTAGGGTGATAGTCACTCTGTAAATGAATGTAAAAATGCTTTTGTCAGATTAGCCTGCATATTAACTGGTAAACTGCTTGTTATTTTACTCTGATGTTACATTCACAACAGGATAACAGTTTTGATCCTGTTATGCAAAAATCTGCATTATAAATTAGGAGGCATATTTCACACTTTTTTTTTTTTCTTGGGCAGATTCCTAATGTAGCCATTAGGTGTTAGGAGGAAAAAATGGAGATAAGGCAACTTTCATTAGCTCAGCTCATGTTAGATTCAGGAGGCACCAGCTCAGGCCATACATGGTGACACCTTGCTTATAAGAGCTGAATCTAGGTGATGTCTGACCAACTTCAAGAAATTTTGAGCCTGAAAAACCCTATGCATAAAATTTGCTTGTGGAATGCAAAACATCTTGGGCTGAAGGCATTTTTATACTCCACTCTTTTTTTAAAAAAAAAAAAAAAAAAGAAAAAGAAAATATTCAGCTGAATAAAGTTATAATTAATAGTTCTAGTAGGATCCCAGTAGTTAGGTCGTGGAAATCTTAAAAATATCTTTCAACTGCATCCTAATGTTTCACAGTTAAAGGCAGTTTTTTAAGAGGTTAATATCTTTTTCCCATTTCTTTTACTTATAGTTTCTAAGAAAGCCTGAAATTAATCAGATAAACTGTTTCTGGAATTCCATTTGTATCATTTCCAACAATATTATCACTCCAAGGCTTCTTTAATTTTGCAGGTTTGTAGACCAATATTATAAACTAGGGTGCTAAGTTAATAAATCAGTACCTGCTAAAGATGTTTAAGATCACTGGATATCACAGGTGACTTAATTGTGCAACTTCTCAAACCTCTCTGAACAAGGACCACCTTAAGAAGATACCAAATTTGCTTTCAGAAGAATATTTTATATCAACATACCCAGTACAATCTGAGAGGATACAACAGCAATCATCAATCAACCTGACAAGCTCAAAGGGATGCTCCTGTAAACCAGACATGCAGAGGAGAAGTGCCTCGAGTGAGACAAGAGGAAGTTTTGAGAGGCTAAGTTCCAAATGCTCATTGTCCATGCTCCTTTTCCAGAAAAAAAAAACAACAAACAACAAAACAACCAAAAACAAAGAAACAAACATACAAACAAAACCAATTCCAATTCTTCAAGTATTTTTTCAGGTTTTTTTTTCACAGTAGGCAGTAGAGTCCCATGTTCTGTTTCCATCTTTTAACCTCTCTCTTTCTCCCCAGTTTCAGTCTTCTGTTCCATACACAAAATTTTGAGCTCCATATTTGCACAGTGCCTCAAGGACTCAGGCCCTGCTCAGGGACTCAAACTTTTAACCTCTATGTTCATACACATACACATTAAAAATTTTATTTAGAATTCCTGTGGTCTAAGAAATGCAAAGAGAACTCCCCTCCATGTTTATGGGGGTGGTTGTAAGAATCATTCAGGCCTCAGAAAGGGTTTTGTTCAGCAAGGAAATTTCTTCTGGGTTGTAAGGAATTTCTTTGAGAAGAACCTGTGAGAGTCTTCCCTCTACAGTATCCTGATTTTAACTTTTCAGGATAAAGTGAAGGGTGCTTTCACTCCATGGTTTTCTGAGGTACTGGTGTCTGCTAGAGTCATCATTCCAAGTCTGAGAGAGGTCCCAGAATAGAAAGAACAACTTAAAGCTTTGCTTAAACAAGCAAATGAGACCTTTTTCTTGGCTTTCATCTCATTCCAATCCCTACCATGGACACCTTCGACTATCCATGATTGTTCCAAGCCCCATCCAACCTGGCCTTGGACACTTCTAGGGATGGGGCAGCCACAGTTTCTCTGGGCAATTTGTTCCAGGGCCTCACCACCCTCATAAGGAGGAATTTCTTCCTAATATCTAGTTTAAATCTGTAATTATTACAGTAGAAATCCATTGGGTCACTCGATGCCCACTACATTTTCTCCCAGATATATGCACACACACACACACACACACACACACACACACACACACACACACACACACACATTTACACATTGATCAATAAAAAGGGAAAATGCCACCAAAACCCCCAACAAATTTAAAACATTTGAAAGAGTGTAACATGAACTCATTCACAACTATGCACTGTCTGTCCAGAGACAGAGTCAAAACACACAACACTCCCTTTCCCTTGACCTTGCAAAATCTTGCCATAGCCAGTACAAACTCCAGCCAATTTTTTGGGGAGAAATGGAATTTAGAAATTACAAAAATGGTTTGCTCGAGTCATCACCATTCCTTTGAACTCTGAGGCCATTTGAATTTGATCCTGACCAGCCTGACCATAAACCATTCTGTTTGGATAATAAAGGAAATGGAACAGTTAGTCTTGAGTAAACTTATAATAAACTGTAGCTCAGTAGTTATGAATTACAAATAAAAGAGCTAAAAAAAAGTCTCTATATGTGTCTATTTTATATATATGTACATATACACATAAATACACACTCAACTTCCTACCAGCAGAAGTGAATGAGTGAAGAGCATTGGCAATGCCAACATTATTTTTTTAAATTAATAAACTTCATCTACTAGTTCATTATATTTTTATTGTATTAATAAAATAGTGCTCATTTAGATGAGCTTGATAAATAAAAACCTATAAACTGTCTGTTCATAATTCACTATAATCTATGTTCAAAGCTGTGTGGACTAGTCACAACTAATAAAGTTGCAAAATATATTTTATTTGGATTTTAAAGTTTTGCAATGTATTTTTCATAAATTTATTGAGGAGTGGAGTGCTATATACAACTTTACTCCAAAGTCTTAGAACTCATCTGAGCAAAACTAAGATTTTTTTTTGGTACCACATTCTGTAAAAATAGCTGAGATTTGGGACTCTCAAAGAAACAGGAAAGGAAAAAGTATATCCTTTGGTGTTACACAGACTTCCCCACGGGTGTACCACTTGTTTGATGCCTGGAGGGCTATGAGAAGATCCATGCAATATTTTCCCTTTGGAAGCAAGCACAGCACAGCCTAAAAACTTTACAACAGCTAAATCCAGCAAGAACAGATTGAATTTATGTCTTAATTCATCTTTCAGCCCAAACAAGATGCATGGATTCAGGTCAATTAAAGAACCCAAAACCCAGAGTTTTACTGACATGAACTGAGATGCCTAAGCCTGGAGTCCTCAGAGCTTAACTGGCTTCTCACATGGCTTCAGCAACTTGAACTTGTGAATTCAAAGAGGCAGGGAGAAGTGGAGGCATGTGCCCAACCTTTGAAAGGCTGTGTGTGCTCTGGTTTAAGTGCTCAGGGCTGAGCACTCTGAGTGGATCATCTGAAGTATGAGTAGAGGTGGGGTAGGATTCCCTCATTCCATATCTCCCTGCAGTTATCTGTAGACAGATAATTTTTGAGCAAATCAATTATTGTAGCCTTCTGGGGCTGTGATTATTTAGGTGCACATCCTGGGCAGATCGTGGCCACATCCCTAAATTCAGTGATAGTTCTGCCAGCTGTGGGTGAGAGGACCCATTTCAACCCACTTACAGAATTCCCTCACCCAGTTTAAGAGGAGTCCCAAGGAGAGGAGCTGGGACAGACCAGGTAGAGCCAAGTTAAACCCTTCTGACCCTGCAGGGCTAAGTATGAATTTTGTGTGGCATCATTTGCCAAATAGAAATTTTAAGCCTTTCCAGTTCTCCAACTTGCTGCACATCAGAGGAAATTAAAAGCAAAGAAAAAACAACCACCCAAACAGTGTGTGTCCCAAAGCAGAGACCCAGAGTCCACCAAAAATAGTCATCTGGCAAAGGAGATTACTGTTCACTAAAGACACAGTCAGAGGCTCCCAGGGAGCTCCCTTCCCAGTGCTGTTTCCCAGATTTCCCAGTAACCACAAAGTTCCTGGACCTTGAGTACAGCACAAGGACATACCCAGTGGCTGCACAACATGTTGTAAAACATCTTGTTTTAGTCCCTGCTTTTAGGTGATGATGGGAATAGGAGAACTGAGTCACCAAAGCCTAGAGAGAAGAGCTGGAGCAACAAAACATTTTTGTGATTTGGGATCGTTTTTCCTTTTTCTGTATGAAACAAACTGATTTTTCTTTGCTGCCATTCACTGCCCAGCATCGTTCAAACCCTGCATACATGTGATGCTTTTTTATGAATGAAAAAAAATCTGAATTCAAAATATTGCACAAGATTAACAGATGATCAATGTTTGAAAATTTATGCAGAGTGTGCAGTATTCATTAATTGCCTTTTCATTTGATTATTCACCAATCACTATTAATTATCCCTCTCTTTAAGAAAGCTTCAATAATCTAATCAAGAAGAACAGGGGGGAAATATGTCTTAGGAAACCAACAGTGTACACCAAGAACAAAGATGAATAGGAAATAATCAAAGTGAAAAATAATTGAACACCTACAACCACTGTTTGTGAAGCATCTAAAAATAACTGGGCACTCATAGAAATCAGGAATGTTTCACAAAAAAAAATATTTACCAGAAGAATGTGTATAATGAGGAATTTAACCAACTATTCATCAGTGATCCAAGGAATTCTCTGGTTCAGAAAATGAGCAAAAGGATATTTGAGGACTGGCAAAGACTATTTTTGACAAGAAATATCTGAAAAGAAGCAGAATTTAGTATAAACTTATCTAATTCTACGAATTTTAGAAAGCTCTGCTACCTGGGGTCCTGGGGTTCTGAGAATCAGACAAGGGGGAGAGATTTGTTTCTGATAGAGAGAAAAGGTGGGTTCTGAGGCCCCTTCAAGCTGATTCTAATCCCCACTTTAATTAAAGAGGAGCAAGTTCTTCACACTGCATCTGCTAGACTTCTCTGGCACTACCAGCTGCTCAGCATTCCGGCTTCCATCATCCTAAGGATGTTCTCAGTGCCAAGAGGAGACCAAGGGGGAGGTGGGAGGCAAGCAAAGGACTGTTTTCATTCCAAACTGAAGCTTTTTATAAACTTCAAATACTGTAACTTTTCCCTTAGTTGCTCAGAAACAGTTTTATTCTGAGTGTCTGCACATAACCATAGTTCATATCATTCCATAAAACCTCATTTCCAGAACTACAAACAGGGTTGGGTTTTCCTTTAGGTTCACAGAACTAAGCCTAATGTGTCTAATGATACGTGGTGGAAAACAATATTGTTGCAATACAGCATTTTCATTTTCCTGCAGACAATACTTATCAGGTAGATAATAACATTTTATGCTGGGAAATAACAACAGGACTTTCCTAAAGTAAAAAAAAAAAAAAAGCCTATAATCTTCTGTAATTCAGTACAGAAGAAAAGACATCATACCAAGGAAATTCTTCTTGGCAAACCAGGCTATGATTAAAGGTAGTCACTGGTGCTTGTGATCATTTCCTAACCTTAAGCTTTAACTGTCCTCCAAGTTGAGTTTTTTGGTAACCTAGTAGTTTATGGTTAGAACATATCTTGATAGCAATCCAAAGTCATCTTGAAGCACACAAGTGGCTCACATTCTTCAGCAGATAATTGCATTCAGATACAAGCTTTTCTGTCTACACAAATAAAATGCATCATGAAAACCTAGAGACAGGGTTAAGATGACCATCATGCAAACATAAAAATAATAGCAAAGAGGTTGCTCCATAGAAAATATTTTCTCCTCAAATTGTGGTCTATTTAATATTAAAAATTGGCAAAGAATTCATAATAATCTAGCATTTCTAGAATCTATATTTTTCTAGCACTTATAATTTCTACTCAAATGGACAGAAATGCTTTTCCTTTCATTGACACACACTGTAACTCTTCCCTGCAAAAATAACCTGACAATACACCAATACTGTTCCCAATTACAGCGACAAAGTTTCATGAAAAGATAAAACTATTTTACTTGCCTGTCATTCCCCCTGCACAAACCCACCCCAAACCAGCACTTCCTCGTGGCAGCTGGAACAATAGGATTTTTTATCACAGGACATGGCTGATATTAAGACATTGGAGCTCCCCAACAGATTTCACATGGAGTTCTGATCCCTCCTTAGTTAACAAACAGCTATTGCATATGTTCAGTGTGCCTCCCCGTGCCAGGGTGATGGTGTGTTAGAGACGGGGTGTTTCTGTTCAGATTTGCTGTCAGATGGATTCCTACAGGACAGGGGACTGGAACTGAGAAAAATCTTATGTCTGAGAAGTTTGTGGCAGACCCAGAGCAGCTGAGCTGTGCTGACAAAGTAAAACACCCCAAGAAAATGCTTAGAGAAAAACATAATTTCAAATTGCTTTAAAACTACTACTTAATAATTCTTTATATCCAATTAATCTAATACCTATTTTTTCATTATTTTCTGTTTGTATACAAATTCCTTTTAATATTTTTCTTTACAGAAGTCATATCTCCCTGCACGATGGGTAAGAACATCTCATCGAGCTGCAAAAGTCAGGCCAGGTGACATAGAGACTCAGACTGCACATTGCATCCCACTAATTCATACTCAATTTCCCAGAGCACATTAAAGAGCAGCAGAATCAGAGCAGGGCTCTTGGTGCCTCCCAGCAGAGTTTCTTCCCTGCAGAGGGGTAATTGCCATCCTTCTCTGCTTACTCTCACATTAAAAACAATGGACATGTCAGAGCTCCTTCACTCACTGTGCCAAGAACAAGTGCAAAGTCTAAGAAGATATAAAGGTCTTATTTAATATCATGGTCATCTTTGTGTTTTCCTGCCCAGATGATGGAAGGAAACACTGTTTGGCTTTTTTTCTTTTGCAGAATAGGAGATTTGGTCATTTTTTGTGGAAGTGAATTGAGCTTGAGTTCACTGGTGTAGTCTAGAAGTAAAAAAAAATAATGTCATCATGTTCAACAGAAGAAACCAAAAACCCCTAAACATCCACCTCTGACAGTGGAAAAAAAACAAAACAAAAAAAAAAAAACAACCAAAAATCACACAGGAAAAAATGTTTTCTTTAAAAGGAGCTCAGCAGAAGGAGTTGTCTTTCTAAAGCTTCCACGACAGTGGGAGGTTGATGCTTTTTCCCAGTGCTGATCTGGACCTTGTGGCTCAGAAAGAGGAGGCTGGTGACTAAATTTCTGTGTGGTTCAAGACCTAAGTCAGAAGCTCCAGAAGAGACACTGATGTCACACCTCAGTGATGTAAATGTTATGAAAAAGGAGAGTGACTTTCTACACAGATGGTGGCAGGGAGAAAAGTTTTAAACTAAAAGAGGGGAGATTTACAATAAATATTAGGAAGAAATTCTCTACTCAGAGTGGCATGAAGCCCTGGCACAGGTTTCCCAGAGAAGCTGTGGCTGCCCCATCCCTGGAAGTGTCCAAGGCCAGGCTGGAGCAACCTGGGATAGTGGAAGGTGTCCCTGCCTATGGCAAGAGGTGAAACAAGATGGATTTTAAGGTCCCTTCCAACCCAAACCATTCTAAAATTTTACGATTCTGAGATAATTTTTTTTTGAGAATTACTTTCTTGACCAACACTGGTGTACTTGGCCTCTTCATTCCAGTCTAACAAGAGCTGAACTCCTAAAAATACGTTGCATTTTTTGCCTGGCTGTAAAATCCATATAAAGCTACAGCAGTGGCACGTGCTGAAAATGAAGCACAGTGTGAATAAGCACAGCAGGGAAAGCCAAAGCACTGATGGGTCTGAGGTGCTGCCTAAGGTCACAGGATGGACATGCTGGCAGACAGGCTGCAGTTGAACCTCCCAATTTCATCTTGCTTTATCTGAACCCTGGGATGCTGAAATTTTGCTTTTGCCAGTTGAGGAGCACATCAGCCTCTGCTGCATCCCAGCTTTTGGCTCATCCACAGCTGGTGGCTGCTGTAATTATTCCACACTCTACGACTGACAAACAGAAACCTCATTTTACATCCACTCTGCTTCCACTGCATCATATTAAATACAAGTTCTGGTCCTTACAGTAGCAATAGTGAACACTGTTGTGAATCAAGGCCTTTCCAGCATCGGGTAACAAAAAAGTCCTCACTTCCTTTGGAGCACTTTTAGTCCAGATATAAGGTACCAATATAAAACATCAACAGAAAAAACTGTGCAACAAAAGAAACTTCTCACATAGCAGCCCACAGTTTGTGGGCAAAGCTCCCCATTGACCCCTTTGCCTGAGGAAGGACTGCACTGCAGGCACTGCTCCCTAATTTCTTGCTGCCTGCAATTGCTTCTCAGATGCACCAACCTCTCCAGAACAGCCTCCGTTGCTCTATGCCTCTGTATCTGATACATCTCTAACACTTTCATTCCTGTAGAATAATGAATCTCCAATGGATGCTGAATTTTCCCCTTAGTTTAAAACCCTACCCCTGCCTGTTGATGCTACACTGGAAGAACTAATGTGCTCCATCCCTGCAGTACGTTCCTGTTAGCCATAGAAATAATCATCATTTACACCCAACTCACACACTTTTTCGGTGTTTCTGCAAGCAATCCAGAGGCGACAGGAACAAATTGATGGAGACAGAAATGGGAGAATCCCACCCTGTCAGAAGATGAATGAGCTGAGCTTGCATGATGTGAACCATGGCTGACAGAAGCGAGGGGGAATCAAAGAGTGAGCAACTTTTGACAACACACGCTTCACAGCTCTGACCACTGAGGATCTACATGATTATCTCCAGACAAAATAACTGTGAGTAAAAGGCTTACATACACTTAAATTAAACACAGCAGGGTTTTAGTAATCTCTGTTTGCATTTTACTTTCTGTTAAGAAGGAAATTGCTTGGACTGGGAACATTTCATTTAATGGCATTTTTAGTTACCTTTTGTACTTGTAATGCCATAGTCTAAATTCACCCCAAATTACCCAGGAAAGCAAAAGAAACTTTTGTCCTTTATTTTTAATTGCTGTAGCTTCCTTACCAATTTTACTAAATTAAATGTGTTTTAAAACATCACCGTATTTGAAACCTAATTATCCCAATCTCTGGATGAAGAATAGCTAACAATACAAACCCCATTTATGTAATTTATTTTGCAGAGGGAAATAAATGGAATGCAGTTGCAGTAATGATATACATGTTTGCAATTCCATCCTGGTTTTTCTCTTCTCCAAAGCAACTTAGGGGAGCTGCATCTTTTTATTTTTTTTTAAAACAAATGCTTTTAAAGCATCTCTGCTGCAGCATTTGTTATATCTCTGTACTGCTCTTAGAATGAGGGAAACTCTGCATAATGTCATGCTCTCTCTAAGTAGCATGAAGGGCTTTTGTTTTTTGTGGTGGTTTGTTTTTTGTTGTTTTTTGTTGGTTTTTTTTGTTGTTGTAGCTGGTCATGAATGAGGATTATGGCCTGTCGCCCACAATAAGTCATGAATGGAGATCATGGCTGGTAATTGTAATGTGGAAAATAAAAAGAGTGGGAGATGCAGGGCTGAGATGCTCTGGATGTTCAATCATTAGTCAACATACCCCAGCAGAGTGGAGTGTAATCTTTTTAGACCACCTAGTCCTGAGAACTTAAATTTCGTTTTTGTTGGATAAGCCACCATTTACTCACTGCATTTATCAATTACTTGCTGACTTCCCAGTACTTCCAGCTGTATTGAGCTCTATCCCAGGGAAGAAAATTCTTCCCAACTGATGATCTCACTAGCTGAAAGCAAGAAAACAAGCAATCCTCACCCAAATAAAATACGGAGCAAAAAGTTATTAGAAGAGCTATTAGAAAGTTTCTTATCAGTCAACAGAATTTCCCTGAAATTTTCTATTAAGTTTACAAAAATCTTCAGAAATTAATATAAAAGTTAAAGCGAATTTTCTTATTGTTTGTATTATTTTAAAAAAGGCTTTGAAGAAATACCATAGACACTGTGAATCCAGTTCATCTTCAAACTCCTGTGGTAGGAAGATGCCCTCAAGCTCAGTAGCACTGTGAGTAAACACTGGGACATATGTGGTCAAACAATCCAAAATACTTGTTGAAGATCACTTCTGCAAACATGCCTTGGAAATTTGCTTTGCTGTTTTCTGTGGGGTCATGTTGTTTGCTCCCAGCGAGCGCTCAGATGAGCCCTGACTGGTTTATTCATACAAATATTTGCAAGACCTTTCAAGTTTGGCCTAAATGTTTATTTGTTCAAAAATTCATATGAGGAAGGACTTTGTTATTCTTCATCCACTTGCCTGGCTTGTTATTCCCCACTTTTAAAGCAGTCAAGTATCCAGTAAGAGAATGGAAACAATACCCATGTGATCTTGATGACAAATTGTGTGTTATAAACAATGACTGGGAGAAATGATGGGGGCATGAATAAGTCCAACACTTGTTTGCATAAACTACCCAGTAAATATTTAGAAATAGCAAATACTTTCCTAGAAATCAGAATAGCTGTGTGAGCAAATCACAAGCAAGAAGGAGCACAAAACTTGTGTAATATGTTGTTTGTCATAAATAATAGAACCACTTGTGCCTGAATACTTCAAATGTAGACATTGAACTCGAGCTTTCCTTTGTATCCCTCCCAACACAACTGGATATTTGCAACTCCTCTCTAGGATTCTTTAAGATATTTCTTAAATTCATACTTGCTCGTTGTAATCCTGAAGAACAATTTTTGTTGTTTTGGGGTGTTTTTTATTTCTCTTTTCCAAATGTGTTTCCTTCCTTGTGCACACGTGCTGCTCTGTTAGCCTTGGTTTCTGATACTTGTTCGTATTCCTACATCAATTTTATCCCAGAAGATCCTGAAAGAGCAATTTTTAAATTTAATTTTATTATTTTTTAAGGAAAAGAAATATCATTAAAATATTTAACATGTATGGCCAGTTGATAGAAGGAAGATGCACACTGCAGTTGAGGTCTTCCAGCTTTCTTGATGTCCTTTTATAGCCTTAAAAAGAGCAGAAATACCAACACCTACTCCATGAAAGACAAGAATGGTGACCAAAATGGAACTTTAAAGTTAGTTTTTCTATCAGCTAGAAAGCATTTATTTATGCAGTGCTGAGAAGAGTTGGAGCTGAAAATATCCTTTCAGGTTTATAGACATTTAAGCACATTATTAGGGGATGTGGCAAACCAGCATGCAGGTATCAGCCAATTTCATTACTACCTGGTTAATTAACCTGTTTAAAGTGTGAAAGTTGGCACCTTGTCATTAGAATCCGTGGGAATAACTAATGAGAATCTATGAAATAATTTGTTTCTCAATTAAAAAACCTGAAAGAAGAGGTTTTACCTCATTATTCTCCTTTCCTGTTATCACCTATGCAAAGCCAAGAAGATTTTGTAAAACTTAAATGTCTTTTAAAAAAATACACTATGTAACATCATAGGAAACACTTCACAGATCTTTAATAAAACGTGGTGTTATCCAACACCAATGGAGAAGCCAAGATTTTTTCAGGGAAAACGTATTCAGGAGACAGCAGGGATGTGAATTCCAGTCCTTTCATTTAATAGGATTTATTTGCTATTCTTTTTTAGCATATCTAGAGGTCAAAGAGACAAAAAGACACACTTGAGTTATTGATTGAGACTAAATTCCATGATAAATAAGGGTCTTGTTTTCTATTAACAAATTACCTACAAATAGGTAATATGTTTTTTATAATTGTAGTCATTGAGGATTAACAATTATGGAAAAAGGAGCCCCAGCTTCAGAAAAAGGTTGCTATGAGAATGGATTATTCATTTTCATTAGTTTTGCTGTATTTACCACCATGAGAAATGTTCACCTTAATTTACAGATAAAGGAAGAGGTTCAGGAAGACGTTCAGGGAAGCTCTGAACACCTAAACATCCCTTGAGGTGTATAAGCCTGAAGTTTGAGTTCTCAAAATGACTTCTCAAAAACCCAAGTATTAATTAGCAAAACAGTCACTGGGCTGCTCAGGATCCAATGGTTGAAAAAGTATCTATGGAAAAATGAGAGGCTCAGTGCATTGTGGATTCCAAGCAGCAAGTCACACGAAGGGGGGAATGGGATGTGAAATTATCTATAGATATCCAAGACATTGACAGCAGGATGGGCCAGGGTGTTCCCCTCAACAGCAGATGGGCATTAATTGAGATAAATTGGAGGTCATTTCTGAAGATTAAACTTGTGGGATTAGGAGATAATGGGGAAAAGAAAAAAAATCAGCAATCTGAAGTGGTTTTCTTTTTTTCCTAAAAGGAGATGTGGAAGGAATAAGTATCCTGAACAAGAAGAGAAGAGGAAGGTTATGCCCCTCAAAGGGGAAAATTTAAAGTTGTCATTGAAAGCATTAGCTGTAGGTTTATAAAAATACATCCCAACCTGAGATACACTGAGAAATAGCAGTACATGTTCTTGTGCATTACCTGGCTTTGCAGGAAAGTAAAAAGAGAAGAATAAAAAATACTCCTCCTATTACGGGTTTACATGTTTTCTGCAGGTCAACAGGTGTAATTTTTGAGGAGAAACTTGGGAGTGGGCTGAGTGTGGTACAGCCCTGAGACAAGATCACTCCATCTCTGCTCCCTCCATCCCTGGAGACTCAGGTGGAGCCTCCTTGAGAGCCCCAGCCTGGCATGAGGACCTACAAATTCCCCTGCAAATATCCCTGCAGGCTCCACCCATTCCACTTCGTTGTAGCCTTAGAGTAGAAACTGAAGGCAAAGGGTTTCCTGATATTTGCTCCAAAAATAAAGAGATGCTCTCCCATGATTGGAAACCAGAAAACAAAAAAAAAAGAGAAGAGGAAATGAGGTAACTGAAAATTTGCTGACATCTCCAGATTTTTGTTACTTATTTGGTGGTAGCCAGTGGTGACAGGTGACACATACNAAAAAAAAAAAAAAGAATTCCTGTTTGTGTTTATTTCAGTTGTTGTCACGACTTATGGCAGAGGTACCACAAATCCTCTCTGTCCCACAGACCTCTAGCCTAAATTTAAAGTTCAATTTGAAGCTGAACTGCTTAAACATCTTTGAATACCCTGAATTTAGGTGGGGAATAAAGGAGATGTAGACTTTAAAACTATGGCAGAACTGACTAAAATGCTTTGTCCCGGTTGGGGTTTTTGTTACAACACATAAGTCGTCTTCGCTGTGGTAATAGGCTTGTTCTGTCTTATTTCATTGAAAATCTGTACATATGAAACAATATTTCCCCTTTTCCTGTCTTTCCTGATGTGGAAAAAAACTTCCCCAAAGGGCAGAGGTGTGCAGGAGGAGAATAGGCACCCAGGCAGATGCTCTGGGTAGGCACCCACCATCTTGAGGGCTCTTTGTTCCCCTGTGTGCAGGCAAAGACACCTAGACACCAAAAATTAAATATTTTAACTGCTTTTATATCAAGGCAAAGAGGATGTGTTTTGTTTTGGGAAAGCAGAAACTCACTGCAAGGCTTTGGTTTTGCAAGGCAAGACAAGAAACACAGATCACAGAACAGTTTGGGTTGGAAGGGAACATAATGATCATCTATTTCCAACTCCCCTGCTATGGGATGAGGGGTTTCGTTACTTTTTCTTCCTGGATTAATGACCCAAAGAGAGAGTGAGACCACAAAGGTAGAGAAAAAATCATATATGCCACCATTTCCCCTCTCTTCTTGCACACACACACACGTCATACTCACACATGCACACGCACAAACATCCATAATTGATGAAGTTTAGAGTTTTTGTTCCTGAAACCTAGCTTTAGATGATCTTATTTATTTATTAGTACTACTGTTCAATTTATATTTTGGCTTGCTATTTATTATGCAAAATAACACGCTCATATTTTATTCAGCAGAGCATTTGATTAGTGCAAAGCTTTATTTGCTGGCCTGCATAGCAGCATTTTGTCTAGTCTGCAGGCAATGTAAGATATCCCAGATCGTTCATAATTCTGACTGACTCCAAAAAAGAAAACTGTTAAAAGGCTGAAACCCTTTCTCAGCATGTAGATGGCAGCAAGGCCTTCAGTAATACCAAGTTACAAGTTAATTTGGGCTTTGATAGAATGACTTGTTACTTTTAACAGTAAATAATTATTTTTTTTTTCCCCACAGTAGATTGTGAATTGCTGCAGGTATTTCAGCAAAAAACAATGTTGTCTTTAGTGTCCAGTTTCCTGGGCAGCACTTGCATAATGAGAGTCTGTTTTAAGAGTAATCTGCAGTTTTATAAGACCTTTTTAATCAAAATCTATTGCATTTTATTCGTTTTCAGGTGTTTGATAGATGTTCTTTTTTCAATAAGGTGAATATAAAATATTTTAGGATTTGTCTACATTAAAGGTGCTACAAAAAAGAAATGTTTTTTGTGTGCTCCAACAACTCAAGGCACCAAGGAAGACCAGGTGACTTCAAAAGCTGCCTTTAGCTGTCTGTGTAAAGATAATTCAAACCATTTTCATCTTAAATATATTTTAAAAAATAGCTAAACTATCAAGTGTAGAATAAACAGTAAAAGAGGAGAAAACATTCTAGGAAAGCAAGTCCAGGAAGCCACAAGAGTGGAAACTCAATGTATTTACTGTAAATAACAAATTATGAGCCTGAATCTCAAGGAAATTATTGACTCCAGTACATGGAGGGAGGAAACATAGTTTAAATAGTTTAAGGGGAAATTTAAGGTCTAATTTTCCCTGACAGAAGATCTTGAATGAGGAAAACCTCAGTTCTTGTCTTCCATGGTGTAAACAGGATCCTTTTTAGGGCAATATTGTGTGTGGGTGGAAAGAGCCATACACCTGGAAAGACAGAAAATTTGATGTTTTCCTGAAAAAGCTTTGAGTGGGAACAAACAAACCATAAAGGGACCCTATAGACAACCTGAGTGAAACACATCCCCACATGAAAATACTTTTTAAAATAAAAGAGTAAAAAAGAAAAAAATACAACACAACAACCAACTACCAAATATGAATACAAAAATCTTCTCAGGGCAAGGGAAAGCTGTCTCAGCAGCATCACTTTTAAAATGGATAAAAGCCCTTCTCAGAGTTGAAGATAAATCAGTGGCACCAGCTTTAACAAAGAGAGAAACCTTACTTAGGGCTAAGAGACAGCAGGAGTTGTAGGAGTACCAGCTGGAACAGAGATGCACATCAAAGAAATTAAAGCCCTATGGCTGAAGAAATTACATGGATACTATAAACTAATAATTTTAAATATTAAAAAACCCTTTTGAGGCTACAGCAAAGATACATGTTATAAGCAGCCAGCCCAAGGTTAGCAAGCACTGAGTGAGTACAGCCCTCAGAACCAGAGACCTTCACCTTGATGCCTCCCAGGTAACAAAGAGAATTGTTTCATCCCTACTGGTTAAAGACACAGTTTGCTACGTTGGTTTATTTTTTTTTCTCTTTCTCCCCATGCTTTTTAGTCTCTATAAAATCCATTTGTTAATCATACAGTAAAGTTGCACATAATGTTCTGTCTCAGAACAAGGAGTTATACACAGCCTGTGTTTCTCTTCTACGCTGAAGCAACAGCTTGGTTTTCAGCATGACTCTGGCTTTTCCCTTGCCCTCCACATCAGGTTTTAGAGAGTTAAATTTAAGGTCTAATTTTCTTTACTAGCAGAATGTATCTCATTTGCTATCAGTGCATGCAGTAGACTTTTTGTCAACATGGTAATTCAAGGAGAAAGTCAGGCTCTCTTTGTTACCAGATTTACAATGGTTTCTTAAAAAGACAGCTTGTGTATACCTCCTGCCTCACTAGAATACTTGCTTGCTTGGTTCCTAACAATGGCTCATTAAATTCAGTCAAACTAGTATGAAACTTACCTTCAAGCAGTTTCACTTGCTGAACCCCATTCTCAAAGGATTTTCTAATCTGCAATTTCTATTTTAGACTTTGAGCAGGAAATTGGAGAGAAAAGAGCACGGAGCACTTTCTGCAGAAACACCCAAACCAAACAATACTTGATGACACCTTTTCAGAAGCAGAATAGATTTGTGTCACTCCTGTTTTGAAGGCAATCATGCTCACAACATTTATTCTTAAAGCAGGAGCATTCACTGATCATTTTGGCTGTAATTAATGTCATATTGGAAGAGAAACTACAGATTCCAGAAAACTTCGCCCCCCTCCCCCCATCTGAAATCTGTTACTTTGCCAGTCTGCACAAGAAGGTTCAAACCTTACACAGCTCATTACTGGCTAAACTTTTCCTGCACACTTCCTACCTCAGCTCCCCAAAAAGCTGAAATTTAGCTGGACAACCAGCAGCACAAGTACAGAATTTCCCCCTTTCTCCTCCAAGTGAGAATAATTCAAATTGGTAAACGTTGCTAAGAATCTCTTGATATACATTTTCCTTATTCCCTTTGTTACAGAGTACCTTCCTCAGCGCCAAAGCTGTGGCCAAAACACACTCACATATTTCATATGAAAAGCTAAAGTAGGAAAAGGTCACAAATGAAATCCCTCCAAAAAGATACAAGAATCACAGAATATTTTGAGTTGGAAGGGACCCACAAAAAAAGATCATTGAGTCCAAGTCCTGGCACTGAGCACGACACCCCGAGAATCCCAACCTTTGCCTGAGACCATTGTCCAAATACTTCTTGAACTCTGGCAGGCATGGTGAAGATGTTGGGTTTGGTGAATTAAATCATTATATATGGGAGATTACACAAGTGTGAATATATATATGTACGTATGTATTTTATTTTTTTGGGAGGGATATGCATGTATCAGTAATCTTTTATTGCCTGGCACAGTAGATGATGAAGAATCTGCAGATGATCACATAGTCACAGAATTGCAGAATATATTGAGTTGGAATGGACCCAAAAGGATCAGGAAGTCCAACCCTGGCCCTGCTCAGGCCCATCCCCAAGGGACACATCATGTGTTCCAGAGGTTCATCCCAACCCTCCTGAGGCTCTGGTAGCCTTGGTGCTGTGCCCACTGCCCTGGAGAGTCTGGGCAGTGCCCAATCACCCTCTGGGGGAAGAACTTTTTTCTAATATGCAATTTAAACCTCCCCTGACATAATTTCAAGCCATTCCTTTGTCCATTGTCTTTCCCCTTCCCTTTCATTTCCACCCGCCCTTGGACTTTGCGTGCGAAGCTGAGCCTGGAAATGTCACTGCACAACTAAATACTCCCACATTACCCCACTGCCTGTCCTCGTCCTGCCACCACGAAGGGTTTGCCAGCACCTCCCAGTCCTGTGAGCTGTGCTAATTCCAGGTTTATATCCCGTGGGCAGCTCAGACCACACGTGTAGTATGGCAAAAGTGCCATCTGGAAGTAATTCCCTGTTATTACTTCTTATCAGGACTGCTGAGGGATTTTTATTTATCAAGTATAAATGAATCATAGGGCAAACTGATGTGTGCTCATTAAACTATGAAAACTTATTAGGCTATCCTTTTACAGCTCAAAATAGAAGTCTAATCGAGGTAGGCTCGATCACGCTAACCTACAGCATGAATGTGACATGCAAAAGAAGAAATAGAGTGAAATCTGTCTGAGTTATGCCAGGAAATTACATATTCTTCTTAAAGTAAAATAAACACTTGACAAAGCTGTTAATCATCCCTAGTGGAAAGGATTTACAGATTCAATATTAAGATGATGAGCTTCCCACTGGTCTTAGGAGCACTATAGTCAAATGAATCAATTTTCCTCTGAAATCATTTAGATAAAAATTACATTCACTCTGAAGAATATGAATGGTTTGAATGCTAAGATGTCACTTTAAAAATGTGTCGTCCCTCCAGTGAGCTCCTATTCATCCTCAGTTAATATTTAGTATATTTTGAATGAAAAATTTAAAGCCAGGATCTTATATGTAAATGTATCTATCTGTAATGTACCACACAGCTCACATACCTTTTTCTTTTACAGAAACAGTGTTGCATAAACATCCATAAACTGCAGAGCCTGAATTAAAAAAATATACATTTAAGATTGACTTTTAAATATCCCTTGTACCCAGACATTTCACGTCAAACCACACCAAAGATCTGCTTGAGAAAAAATAAATTTGCACATTAAATAGTAGAAGAATAAAGAATACATATTTATCTTGATTAAGATGATTTCATAAAAGCTCTCAACAATTAAGGGGGTTTCTTTCAGTAATTTGAAACAATCCTTTGTTGAGAACACATTTGAAAATTTACCTGCAGTTAAAGAGTATCTTGGGACTCCAATAAAAAAACAAACAATTTTTAGAAGTTATCCATTCAGAGAGAGAGGGGGAGAGAGAG
Organism: Serilophus lunatus; assembly: GCA_013399895.1. Classification (NCBI taxonomy): domain Eukaryota; kingdom Metazoa; phylum Chordata; class Aves; order Passeriformes; family Eurylaimidae; genus Serilophus; species Serilophus lunatus. The sequence continues at coordinate 853,477 of VXBA01002417.1, read as the reverse complement.
AGGGGAAAAGAAAGAACGAGGCAGGGAGATTATAGAATTTAATGATTAAGAATGTGTGCAGTGCAGTATAAGTACATTTGTTTCCTTGGAAACAAACTAGTACTGTTGCACTGAAGAAATTTGTAAGCATTAAAAAATTCTGTAATCAGGCCCCAGGAGAACACATTAAATTTTTTAAAAGGGATAAATATTTGACATTCCTGGCCATTTTCTGACTGTACTTGTTGATGGGGCCTGCTGTCAATGGGTGGTGTTCCTGATGTTGGAGAAATGGATACGACATGGGAACCTGCACAGCCAAAGCCACACTTTTAAATGGCTAATCCATCCAGCAGGATCAACAGCTCTGGCATGGCACAGACAGATTTAGATCTTTTAAGTAGCAAGTAAATGGCAAATGCAGCTAAATGCAAATAAAAGTAGACTACCAACCCAGCAGTAAAGATTCAAAGGGGGAATTATCAAGAAGAGGGTCTAAAATCCCTGCCTAAATCACCCTTGCTTGCAGAAAGCAGCAGGATGGCTCCCAGGGAGAAGATAGGACAATAATGATCCTGTCTAAGCCAGGTACAAATTATACTAGTTGGAATTTGATTGATTCAAGTAAAACCACAGGCTCTAATCTCTTGAACCTTGTCCTGTTTCACAACCAAACTCAACACAGTTTTTTCCCAACTGCACAGGAACATCTGGAGGTTTATTAGCAAGAACAGAACCAGAAGAGCAAAGAAATCCATAGAAATTCAATTTATAATCTGGAGAAAAAATATCCAGAACATCGAAAGAAACAGTACCTCAAGGTGCTCCCAAAGAGCTGTTGAGGGACTTTGGGCAAAGGCCTGGTGTGACAGGACCAGGGAGAATGGCTTCAAACTGACAGAGAGGAGGTTTAGTCTAGAGATTAAGGAGAAGCCTTGGTTGTGGAGGTGGGGAGGCCCTGGCACAGAGAAGCTGGGGCTGCCCCATCCCTGGAAGTGTCCAAGGCCAGGTTGGACAGAGCAACATGGGATAGTGGAAGGTGTCCCTGCCCACGGTGAAGAGGGGGGATAGGATGAGCTTTAAGGTCCTTTCCAATCCAATCCATTCCATGATTCTATTATTCTATAAAATGTTACTTTGATGAATTGTCCATTTGCAAATGTAAATGTCACCAATAAGTTAGAAGAACACATCAGTTCTTCTTGGGTTACCAGAAACACCTATTTTTATCCTCGCTCATTGTGTTGCAACCTTAAGCCAAGTTGTAGAGCTTTAGCAGAGATGTCATATACCCTGAAAAACCACAGAGCTTTATCTGTCCCATATTTCAAAACAAATATTCTATCTTGCTATGAAGGTACACAGGGAAAGGTGAGACTGTTTTATCAATATAAAGTGAACTTTTTTGCTGTCACCAAAGGAACAGGAAAACATGCAAATCAGGAGTAAGATTATTAATGTAGTGAGCTCATTTGAGCTCATCCCTGTGACACATGAGACTGTAAGATGTGGTGGATGAGGCTTCATCGTTATGAGCAAATAATAGTTGCTAAAATGACCCCTCTGTTTCTCTTGGATGGAAAAACAAGATAAAGGAACTTATAGGGAAAGAAAGTGGTAAAAATGATTCTGGGTACAGGTTTTTTCATACAAGTGGAAACCTTCAAATTATTTTCCAGGAGCAGTTTTAGATGTGGAAGTGGAAGCTCACGCTTTCAGAAAGAATTATAGGAATATAAAAAGAAAGGTCCCATTATCCTGGACTCCGGCAAAAAACCCCAAATCTGACTTCTTTAACCTCATCACTTAAAGTCAAGGGATTAAGACTCCATCCTTTATAAAATTAGAAAAGAGATTATTTTTGCCTTCTTGGATACTGAACCTATGGCAGTGAATTTGGTGGAATCTGAAGAAAAAGAGAGCAGAGCTCCAAAATCCAAAGGGTTGGGTTGTGCTAGGAGGTGTTGCCAAGGCTGGAGAGGAGGGTTACCTTTACAACTGAGCTCTATTAAGCAGGATGGCTTCCCAGCCAACCTGCTCAGTAGCATTGGCAGACTTCCAGACTGCAGGCAATGGGAGATACTGGCATCCTCTTGGATTCCAGTGGTATTTTCAATATAATGCCTTAATTTCTTTTGACTAAGTGGTTCTCTGGCGCACTTCAATATTTCAAAGTGTTTCTAAAAGCCAGAGCCCCCCCAAAAGTGCTCTAATACTTTAATATTTTACTTTATAGTCATATAATACATTAATACTAAAATGCTAGTCAAATTAATTAAAAATTGCTAAACATGTCTCTTATTGTCACAAAAACCAAAAGGTATGACTTATATTTGTGTTTCATAGGTAGAAAATATCAGGTTTTAAGGGAAAATTAAACTGTAGCCCACTTTCCTTCCAAAATATATACTTGAAGTCAGGAAATGCTATGGAAGACCAAGACAAACTTCAGCTCCACATGTCTGGGTTTGGCATGGCTTATTTTATCATGGAATCATGAATAACTTAACTTGGGAGGCACATCTGGAGCCATCTAGTCCAATATCCAGCCGAAAAAAGGCCAATCATAGAGATAGAGAACATTGTCCAGGGGCTCCTCAACTGGGTTTGGAACATCTCCAAGGACAACCTTTCCTAAGATTCCCACTGGGCTCCTCTTCCACCACTTGACCAGCCTCAAAGAGAGAAATTTCAAGCTTGATAAAAAATAATGGCTTTTTTAAATTTATTTTTTTTATTTATTTGCTTTCAGATCCTTAGTCTGATACTTTGATGGTATAGAGAAGAAAGTTCAAATGGACACACTGGGCTTTCCTGTAGCTGAAACAGAAAACAAAGCCCTTTTCTCAGCTATCTCAGCTCTTTACACAGCCCTGCTCTCAGTGTAGACACAAACCAGCTCAGACGGTCACCGTTCTTTTATTTACGAGGAATTTGAGAGGAAAAAATCCCATCCAGAATCAAATTGTGTTTCCCAAATTGCACACCTGGCTATCAGACTTGGCTCAGCACTAACTCTTCCATTCTTGGAGGGTCTTAATCAGCTGTTCCTCTACTTCTGTTTGCTTAAACAAGACTTGTACGAAAGGTAAATTCCCATTCCTCTTGACAAGGGAGATTATAGACCCCTGCTGCCTTCTCAAGGACAGGTTCATAATTTACCATCAGGTAATATAACATCCCACAAAATAAAGCATACTGTGTTTCATGCAGAAATTAGGGACTGATATGGCTTTTCCATTCCCCAAACTCCCCTTGATATCAACAAATTTACTTTTACATAAAGGCACTTTGATATTTTTGAACTTTTTATGATGATTTTGTTTTACCATTTTTATTCAGATTACCAATTCCTCCTTTGGATCTTTCCGCCTACCCATCCTGTATGTTGCTTTTCCCAAAATTCCTTATTCTCTGGGTAAATTTGAGACTGGAACCTCTGACTCCTGTGTCCTGTGATTATCTATGGGAAAAGTAAAACCGAGCCAGCTCTAGGGAGAGCTTTTCCTTTGGATCTCTGCAGGGACCCGAGGGTATTGCTCCTTTGATACTATTTTTTTAAGAATCCTCAAGCCTGTATGTGTGCACTGGGAAGTTTATTGTGATATGACCATGTGGTAATAATATATCAAAGTCCAGCATTAAAATATTTCTAAAACATGAAAAATGTGCTGTTCATAACGCTAAAGAAGGACAAGCAAATTTGCTGACAATGTGGGTAATTTCCTGAAATCAGAGTTCATCTTGTAGCAAACCCATGTTCTGTAGGCAGCAGAAACAAGCAAAGCATAAATCACTCACTCTCACACACTATCTCCTCTGTCCTGATAATCACAGGGGTTTTGGATCACAACAAAGCAGACTATGCCTTAGAAGAATAATAAGGGCCTGTTTCACTATCCATGGAAAACAATGGAAAGGCTCCCATTGACATGGACTTCAAGGGATCAGTATTGCTTCCACAAGACCTGCAGTGGGCTTTTTACCACATATTGAAACTAGTTCTCAAAGTGTGCTTTTAATTCTATATAACAAAGACATACATGTAAGAAAGTCATAAAGCACGATAAAAAAAAGATTTATCCATTTTTCACGTCTTGCAAATGTGACGTGGAAAGTTTCTCCTAATTTTATCAATAGTCTTATTACCTGCATTTGAATATTCTGATTTTTTTATAAATTGTATATGAGTTTAACTGTTGGAGAATAAGCAGTGCTAAGAACTCTGAGAACACATATATTAAATCTATGACCAAATTTTCGTTCTAAATATACTAATTTTAGAACTCATTGCGAGGGTGGTATATTTTGAAGGTCATTAAAACTCACCCTTTTCTCTGGGCTTTTGCATTTGTGTATTTCTAAAGTAGCAACTTTGTCTCACCCTTTATGTGAAATTTAAGCAATGTCATTTAAATGTAGTTCCATTTTCTACTTTGGTACACATCATGTTCTGAAATATTTTACAACTTAAACATCTTTTTTCACCAAGAAAAAACATTTTGGGGGGGTTAAGGATATGTCCACCTACTAAATCTCAACCTGGGATTGCATTACCAAAAGAGAAAGAAGCCTTTAACACAGGAAAAGTAAGGCTGGATAGCAAATAAATTAGATACAGACATGAGATAATAGAAAGCACAGTAATCAGAAGAGATGTTTTATTATTACAGGTGGAGATAATGTTGGGGGAAAAAAAGTGTGGGAGAATGCCTTGGGCTTGTTTTAAGAGCACCATAAAAATGCAATACCTATATGTTTGCTTTAGCATCTTTTTTTAAGTCAAGTTTATCTTTTCCCCAATATTTGTTTACTCTCCACATGTAAAAATAGGCTTGTTGAAGTATTTAAATGTGCCAAATACTTAGGATTTAACATGCCTGTGTCTGGATGTGAGATCATTCTTCTCCTTACAGCAATATTTCCTACAGCCACATAAAAACTTCCCCTTCCATGATCTTCAGTGGCATCAATAAGAAATTATCCAACTGACCTACAGCAGTTTTATAGATTTTTATTCACTTCTATGAAAAAGATTAAAAAATCAGGTAAGAATTCTGGTCCACTCTAAGGCCTTTCTTCATATCTCAAAATTATTTCCCTGTGAGACTGAAGGTGGCCCATCAAAAAGTATGGCAGGTACTCTCTAGATTCTACCACCCAAATTGCAAGAGAAAGGTATATTCATGATCCCCTACCTCTAACCTTTACTTTAGAAACAATTAACTCTGTAGAGATAGCAAATGTCCCACAAGAGTTTGTTTTAATGACTTTAATGACCATTAATCTGCTGCTAACAAATATAATAATGATCTAAAGTCCTTGCAACACAATTAAAATACAAGTTATGTAGCTTTTCTTTTGTATTTTTAAATTCAAACTAGGAATTAGTGTAATATCTCATTAATCAACAAAATTGTTGCTAATTCTTCCTAATGCAGGAGAAGAAGGGTTAAACTTTAGATACATTTTGTCCTATGTTCAAGAAGAGATTGTCCACTTTAAGTGTGCAAAGAGCTCATCATAACCATGAGAAAAAAGGTTTTAAAAAGTTGAAAGAGAAGGCAAATTGAAATGTGAATATTAATTACACCTCCCAGTTTCTCCACCCACACTCCAGTCATTTATAGCCAGTTCATGGCAAGTCTACTGGAGTTTCTATCACATAGTGATAGGACAAAATACTTCAGTAACTTCACTTAATCTTGCAAGTGAAGATTGTAAAATCTTTAAAACTTTGGTATCCAATATAACTTCTAAAAAATTATATTTTAATTAATATATGTTCTCAAAACAGTTTCTGAGAACACTTTCCAGCAAATTCCTGTTTTAAATAATGTTCCTATTTTTAATAATCATAGAATCATATGATGTTTACCCTATTTCTAGATGAGTTATTTTAAACAGGTTTATCTAACCAGCCCAGGAAGAGAAAGAGAAACTGTCTTTGTCCAACTAAAATTACCATCCCAGCACATCAAACTTCAGGTCCTGAAGGAAGTCACTTTTTATGCCAGACAGATCTCACATTACCTTAGCTCAGGAAGTGAGATGGTTCCTTCAGCTTCACTGCTATCACGACATGGAGTGACAAAATAAATGTGTCAGCCAAAAAAAAGGACTGAGAGGAGAGCTGGGCCACCAGTTACATCCAGACTGCAGAGGAAGTAAAACAACTGAGAAGGAGCTGATAATACTGTCTGATCTCTTTCAAAGGGAAAATTGGAATGGGATGTAGATAGCAATCAGTGCCGAGATGTTTCTGTCAGCAAGGAAATGCAGACCACCGTGTCCTTTCCTCCTTTACATCTGACTTCACATCCCCCACCAGCATCCCCTCTTTTGAACATTTTCCATGTGAAAATATTTAATACCTGTGTGGGAGCTCTATATCAGCAGGAGAAGTTCAGCAGGAGCATTGTCAGGTTCTCCTGGGCAGCAACAACCGACACTAAACTCCAACACTGAACCAATGTTTTCATGGCACTCCTGTGATTAGAGGGAAAACCCAACATATATAAAAAATGGGAAAACTCCATCAAAATGTGTTTCGCAAGCAGACAAGGAGAGTTTTCCTGACTAAGATGTACAGAAGGAGATAGGTAACACGTGAGAAAACACAGCTTTTTAAAATATCAATGAATCACCCTTTACAGAAACATCAGTGCTCAGGAGAAAAGACAGGCAGGCAGCAGCAAAGGGAGGGCCTAAATTCCTCCTGACAAATCAGGAAATGCTGTGTATAAAGCTAAATTTGAGGGAATATTTTGTTTTAAATCTTGAAGCACAATACTCTCACTGAGTAAGGGAAAAACCAGCACCATTGATATGCTGATCACTGTAACAATACAGAGCATAGAGACGATTTAAAACTTTACTCCTACATCTGATTTAGGGTATTGTTGAATAGCAATTGTTGGAATTTATACAAATAACTATTCTTCTGGTCTGTGTTTATGATATTTTATTAATCTTTCTACTATTACTATTATTATTAATAATACAGGAGTAGTGTTTTTACAAAGCTGCATTGTATTCTTGCAGACATTTGTGCTTTGAAGAATTTCCTTTCAAAATTATAAAATATTTATACAATAAATCATCAGATGATTTAAAATTAAATCACTCTGGTTGTATTTATGTTCATGAATCAAATGTGACTTTTCTCACTTTACATAGGTCTGTTCTGTTTTCAACCTCAACCTTTGCAAGTGACATTTTCATTTAGAATCTTATCATTTCATAATTATTACCTTTCAGAACTCCTGGGGAGAGAACAAAAGCTTCCTCTTTGTATTTCCATTGTTATGTTTCTTTGAAGAACAAATTAAATTTCAATCCCAGCCAAAACAAACTTTTAAAGTACAAAATAAATTAGAAATTACGTGAAAAAAATTGCAAGCTGTGAAAGCTTAATGTGGCCTCTCTGGAGCCCAGGTATATTCTAGATAATTTATTGCTGTGTTTTCTTTGTTTAAGCAGTAGACCAAGCTCAGCCTAAGGAAACATGGCAAGCATCTCACTGAAGGTGATCTGAGCTGCTATAAATTGACACCAGGATTCTTGTGATGTTAATAAATCAGAAGGGTTTGTTTGTAACCCCAGGGTGATCATTTATTATATTTCAGATTATCATTACCTTTTAATTGTCCTCTGAGCTGTCCAAAGAGGAGATACCTGATTATTTCCCAGCTCCCTCGCAAAATGTGAAGCCATACTCTATAAAGTACCATATTTACACAGTTGCTACTAATGATGATTCTTATTAACATCACATTCTTTTAATTTCACTCCAGTGGGCAGATTATTCTGTTTTTAGGTAAATGTCGTGGCTCAGATTCATAGAAATGGCACAACTGCCATTAGCAGCAAGAGCAAAAATAGAGCATACAGAATATTTGCAGGCCTGGGAGGCACTTTTGCTTTTTCAGGCAAATTTCAGTTGTAATTAAGGAAACAACCAAACTTTGCAGTATCAAACTCTGATAGGGAAAAAAAAAAAAAAAAATCAGCCTGGAAGTAGGAGGAGGGGGAAGAAATCAAGGGACCTGGAGAGTGTTCAACTCTCAGCAAGGGACAGAAATGTAAGTGGCTCCTGGCAGCCCCGTCCGGATGAAGTGACGGGGCGGCAGCACTCGAAGGCTGGCAGAGAGTATGGCATTGATGGCAAGGAGGGAGAGAGGCACTCACCTCATAAAACAGTGACACCTGGGTGATGCTGAACTGCCTGCCCTCCTCCCCGAGCCTTGGGATCCCAAGTTCTCCAACGGGAGATTCAATGGCAGATTCGTTTCAGAGAAGAAGCGACGAGGTCGCCGTGGTGGCAACAGGGCCAAACGTGGAGATCCCTGTGCCCCAAACGGACCCGGCGCCTGCTCTGATTAAAACTTGTAAGTCCATCGTGTTTTAACACGAGCTGAGCTGCCAAAGCTTTCCCAAAATTCACCCGTTCCAAGCTAAAAGTAGCTGCGCGGTTCAAAATTATGAGCAAAACAGAATAAAAAAATATTTTGTTTGGACTTGAAAAAAAATAATTTAGTGAAAATAAATGCTGCAAATCTATTTTATTTCCCCCCGGAGCCTTGCAAAGAGAACCAATATTCAGCTGATATATTTTGTGTATGACCACAGCTCTACATTAATCTCAGTGATTTAAGTTGCAGTTGTGACTAAATGCCCCTAGCCGGCACGGAGCCCCTTTTGTGAGGTACAAACTGCTCCCTGTTGCCACCATGGGAAAGAGCTGGAACAGCAAGAGGACACTGAGGCACAAACCCTCCTCGGCTTGGAAAGCATTTGGGCTTCACTCCTTCACTTTTGAGGTCTCCAACCAAACTTGGACATCTTCAGCTGCTTGTTTTTGAATAAACCACATTTTCCAATTCATGCCCTGTCTAAATCACCACTACAGCAACCCATAGCACCTCTGCTACTGAAACTATCTTGCAGTTTTTCCATTTTTTTCAATCCAAATTAGTTTTTTCAACCCTAAATTTTTTGCCTACTGTAGATATCAGCCACAAGCCCAATACTACTGTGCTATAAATGACATGGGAAATGGTCCCAAGTCATGTCAGCTGGGGACATAAACAACTTAATTTTTAATCCTTTCCAGCGATATCACTGTTTCAAGAGGGAAAAGAATGATATTTTATTTCAGTCATTTGATCTTCTTATTTTGGATATACACTGGATTACTTAGGAGGGGTTTAATCCAATTAGGATTGCCTCTTTCAGCCCAGATAAAATCCGACGGGAAGATCCTTCCCGATGGAGGACAAAGCTCACCCTAAATAAAGGGAGAAACTGGCTCATCAATATTCCTCACATACAATTTTAAACCTGATACTCTTCTCTTATCCTGTTAACAATCCCATTTTTTCAGAGAAATTAGGGTTTTTTCTAGAGAATAAAATGTAAATCTACTGCCATCAACTTTCTGTTATTCTGAAGCTCTTAGATGTAAACCACCTGGTATTTTTCTTCAGCCTCTATATATGCATATGCAAATACAACAGCTTCATTTTCTGCCAAACTATTTACCAAGTTTGTCAGGGAAACAGTCTCCGAAACAATCTTCTTTTAAAATAATATTCTATGATTCTAAATTCTTCCTTTGAACGCTATTTTTGTCTCTCAAAGCATATTCACCCTCGCAGTCTGACTGCTTGTTAAGAAAAAACAACAAGAAAAACACTGAAATCTCACTGTTGGCCTGTGTTCTAGTGCCAGTGTTCAAACATCAGGATCCCAACAGTATCCCAGCGCCTGAAAAACATCTTCTTTTCTTTGAAATCTGCCCGGGTTGCGGATGAGGAATTGCCAGTAGAAATTACAACATTTGCCATGACTGAGATGGGGTGGGTTTTCGCATTTGGATTGAATGAAACCATGGAAAATGTTGTTAGTAACAACTCCAATGTTATAAAAAATCACCAAGTGACAGATTTTGAGATTAAAAGGAAATATTAAAAATCCCCTTCAATATTTAAAGCTTACTTAACTAGTAGCACTTCACTTGACACTGACTCGTGTCATTTTCTTTCATTCCTCTTTTGATCCATGCAAAGCAGTTACACGATTGCAAATATCTTATCATGTCACCTTCTCATACGGATATGAGATGAAAGAATATTATCTCAAGCTGAGTGATAAGTCCTGTACCAAAACTACGGGTGGAATCTGCACAATCTGACGCCAAACGGGAGAAGAGAGGCAGCGGCACGGGGCATTTTTTCCCTGATACTCTCTGTTGAGGAGAGTTGGGGAAAAAAGGCCTTATTTTAATAGATTATTCAAGCCTGCTAATTGACCCTTGAGATTTTACACCAGGTTAGCTGAGCTTTTTGTCGAGGCACAGGGATCCTTCAAAAAGCTTTTATTTGCATGATTATGAAGTGGCAAACCATCGATACTCCTTCACCTCTGATTTTAAACGTGCAAAGGGCATCAAAAGGCCTATTAACATGAAATAAAATTGGCCCTCATCTGTTTTATTTTAAAGGGACTCTTCCCTCCCCCTCTTTTCCCCATTCCCCCCCTCCCCTTCCCGTTTCTTTCTTATTTAGGGAATTGGGTTCCTTTCCCATACTTGGTATGTAGTACATGTTTTTTTCTCAGAGTTAATTCTCCAAGTCTGGTCTGTCAGCCAGTATAAACAACACTTGATGAATGAGACTCAAGGTGTTTAGTCACCTGAAGCAGCTGTTTGAAGTAACTCTACACACAGCCTGAGGCCCGTGTTTTCACAGCTGTGGGAACTCTTCAAAAGCTTTTCCTCTTGGCCTGCTTCTTTGCTGTGGCTTTAGACTCTTAGTGCAAAATCTGGACAATTTCAAAAGGGCACAATGAAACTAGAGACAGCAATTTTTGATGATTTTGAGCCAAAAAAGGGCCTAGAATAAATAAATGAAGTACATTTGAAAGTGCTTTACCTAGGTGGGCTATATATCTAAGAAATGCTCTCTCTACATGTGCCTGTGCTCTCAACTTAAAAGAGGAGATGGGGGGTTCAAGTCCTGCTCTCTGTTTACAAGTATTTTCACTTTCTTCTCTGATGCAGCTATGCTAAAACTAAATGTTTATTGGCCTGGAAATACAGGTACCTGAAATAAACTCAGCAAGTTTTTCAAAGTTGGAAAGCTCTCCAAGCTCATAAATAGACCTGCAATGATTAGTGATCTGTGCTTCCTGCTGGGAAGCTTTGGAGAATTGGCCTTGTGGAGGTCGTATGATTGCTTCTCCTGGCTCCAAGTCTGTGCCTTAGTGATATGCCTCACTGTATCCATGTAGGTAGCCAAAGTAGTGATGAGCCTGAATAAAAAAATAATAATAATGAAAAAAAAAATTAAGCAAGGCTCTGAGCTGGCAGGGAAATTACAGTTTTGCAAATGCGGGACCCAATCATGCAGCTGGACTGAAATATTATATGCAGAATGAGGTCATGGATCAGAAAATGGATTTTATTTGGAGGTGGGAGTGAACTGCAGGCCTAAAGCATGATGATGAATTCTCTGGAAAATCCTGAGTGATAAATGGCCAGGTTTTACCTCCCCTATGATGAGCAGCACCATAGTCCTCAAAGGAACCACTGCCAGTACACGAGGTTCCTCGTGGACTCAGGCAGATATTGCTCAACACCCTGAGTAACCATGGTGCCATCAGAGCAGGCCAAGAAGGTGAGTATCCCATGGGAGAGGGAGATGGAAAACAAATTCAGCAAAGCATTGACGTGAGCACCAGAAAGGGATGTGAGTCGACAGATTTAATCGGTGAGGCTGTGTCAGGTGGATGCTTAATTCTCTGAATAACGCTTTCCATTTCTAAGTTCATCCAAACGAGGAAACACAGATGCATCAAACCTCAACTTTCCAACGTGTCCAACAAAAGACGTCAGGAAGTTTGCCAGGGAAAGAGTTAGGACAGGACAAGCTACTCCTGAGACAGTAGAACAAACATGCCCCAGCCGTAGCTGTTTTAACACTGCATGCCTCCCACGCATTACTCCATAAATCCTCCTTTTCTTCTCTCTCATTTTCTCCAGTTTACAAAAATTCTCATGTTAACAGAAAACGTTTAGTTTAAATTGATCCTCAGCCATCCCTGGCATGTATTACACACGCTCACTCTTTTATGTTTTATAGCTTATGTCATCCTGTATTTATCATTTAGTTAAGGCTTTATATTTTTGGCTTACAGTTGCCCCTTATCAGATGATGAAGTGTTCCCCCAAGAAGGAGAGAATTTTTATGAATTATGATGATAGTATAGAAAATAAATGACTTATTGGCACTACAGTCAGGCTATACATAGAACTGCGTTCTTCCAAAGTTTATAGAATCATAGAATTCTATACTGGTTTGGCTTGGATGGGACCGTAAAGTTCATCTAGTTCCATCCCCCCTGCCATGGGGGGAGAGCTTCCACATGAGAAAGGTGTGTATGCTGACACTGGCACTCCCAGGGAAGGAAATTCCCTGAGGACAGAGCGGCCATATGGGTAAGGACAGTGGCGCTGCCTGGTCAGAGAGGCTTAGGGTGAACTTTGTGCTGTCCTCAAGTTTCTGCTTAAAACTGTTTGTCCCTTCTTGCCTTGCACTCTCCAGTGCCAGAAGATGGTGAAGCGTCCAGATGTTTTGAGAAAAGCAGGGCGTAAACATTTCTAGAGTAGATAATTAGAATTTGGACATAAATAAGTATTTTAAAATATATTCTATGCTACTACCCACATCTGAATGCCCACAGGTCTCTGGGTACCTGTGTTTTTTAATGATATTGAAGGTAAGCTGGTCCAACCATGTCATTGCCTTCACATTTCTAAGGTGCTCTCACCCCATTCTCACTCCTGACCTACTCCTGAGAGGTTTCAAGCAGACAGCACCAAAGCACATCTTGTACTACCACAGACGCAGCTGGGCTGGACACTCCTTTGAAAAAACATGACATAAATACTGACACTGGTCACCATACACATCAACTGAGTCAAACTTTGCTAACAAACCACCACAAAATTCAAAATAAATAGACAAGCCCACTCCTGAACATCATATTGCAACCCTTTCCATCACGTAAACATGACAATTATACAGATTGTTGTCTTTCACCTCAGCAGCAAGTTAAATAAGAAGTTTTAGACAATTAGAGGTGTTTGATTAACTGAAACTATAAAAGTAGTTGCCAAAGGCTGGAGCTACAAAAAACAGCCCAGAAGCAGCCAGGGGACTGCTCTCCTCAGGCAGGTGCTCCAAGAAAAAAGAAAAGTTAATTTAAACTTTTCAAGTAAATCCTGTTCAAGTGAGTGATGGTTCAAAAAATGAGCCACCTCTTGGGTTTGGAATAGGTTTAAAGAGATGTAGGATCACCAGGATCATTTTTAAGGGGAAGCTAAAGATTTCAGCATAAAATGCTAAGCCTTACATGAACAATAAGGTAAACATTGTCTGGCATACAGGCTGGCATTTTATGAGTTCTTTCTCCCTATAAATGGCAGCATTTTACAATTTAAGTAAAACACATTCACCAGGTCACCTATGCAGTGTGATGGCTATGAGATCCATTTGCTGGGACAGAGCTGTGCCCTTCCAACCTCATCAGCTGGATCATTTTTGAGGTGATTTTATACAGTTTTTAGATGAAAGGAATGAAATCTGTGAGGATTAACTTTAAAGAAATAATATACTATTGTTATGGAATATTATACTCCCATTAAACAATATTCCGAATTTTTGGATGCATAGGTAATGGCAACTATATATAGAAATGCCATTTTATCCCTAAAGAAGTGAAATATATTAAGTTTTATGTGATGAGATGTTAAAGTAAGATTTGTTAAGAGAATCTTACTCCACATATGCATGTAAATAGTTTTATGGGGATATCCTGTTGGAGCTGATGGGTTCCTTATGAGCAACAGCTCCTGAGCAAAAGGTTCCTTATCCTGTAAATACATAAATGTGAGGCACATCTGGGAAATCTGCCTACAGGCAAGGATTCAGGTGAGTAAAATGAGCAGCCAGAGTTTGAAGAAGAGAATCCAAGAAGACCTACCAGTGCTATTGCTGTTATGGCCCAGTGAGAGAAATGGAGGGGGTGAAAGGAAAGGGGAAAAAAATAAAGGAGAAAGATAAGAAAAGAAAAAAGGAAAGAGAAAGAAAAAAGGAAAAAGAAAGAAAAGGAGGGGGAAAAGAACATAATTTACTGCCTAACTTCTAAAAATGTGGTGTAATATTTCAGGCTGAACACGTATGTGGAGAGAGAGAGAGAGAGTATGATGGTTATTAGAGACACCAGAGACACTACAGAGTAAGGTTTTTCTCCCCTCTGTCTCCAAAACATTTTCCCAGGTTAAGAACAATTCCCATGACCATCATAACCATTCATCTGGCTCTCAGGCTGGATAGTGGTACTGCACGTTGTATTTGGCTGTGAATACCAGAGCACCCAATGATTTCCTTTTCCATGACATTTCTGAGAAACAAATACTGGATCTGATTCACATCCAGCCACAAATATGAATCAAAACCCAATACAAAATTGGATACATTCTGGAAATTTGATAACTTGTGAATACGAATTTACTCCTGTAGTTGCTGAGCTGCTAGTGGAAATCTGGAGCATGCTTGGAATTACAATTTTTGCCGTCCAAAAACGTGCATAGTTTGTTCTCTGTAATCGTGTTTCTGATGAAGTCAAAGACAGAAAATCCCCTGAAAGAGCTGGGGAGGAAGGACTTTGTTTTAAAGACATATACTTCATGGAACCTTTCCTACTTTCTGTCCTTTCATTGTAAAATATGAGTCAGTCTAATCCCTTTCTTCTTCTGTATATTAGTAGAGACTTGAAAAAAGAGGTTACAATTTTTATAAATTGGAATGAAGTGGCCTCTGTTTTCTAACACTTGCCAAAGCATACAGGGTCAAACCAAAACAGTCACTCACACTGGCCAGTTACATGTCTTATTTAAGCAATAAATTCGTGTCAAAGTTTCCAGTAATTAATTTCTCTACCAATTTACATTTTTTTTTATTTTTTTTTTTTTTTTTGCTTTCATGTTTTGAAACTGTAACACAGCTAACATCTATTTAAAGCAACCTCCCCTGCCCGGTGATTGATGTTAGATACAACAATTACAATGCCAGTACTAGGATAATTCTTTGCAGATGTTGTCAAATTACAGGTTAAATGAGGAAAAAAGTTTCTTTCTTCCGGCCACCCACTCTAGTTCTCTTGAAATAGGTGCATATACTGTATATCCTGTGCTGTAGGTGCAGTAATTCCCTGCTCAGTCAACTCATCTGGTTTAAATGACTTCCATTTGCCATTTCAAAGGATGACAGAACACTGTGTTCAGATTGTTTTGCAGGTAAAAACTCAGTAACTCTGCTTTGTGTTTTAGCTGGCAAAGAGAAGTGAGCTCAACCTGGCAATGCTATACTGGTTTTCCCTTTAATATAAATAACATTTGCCATCGTGAAGGAAAAAAGAAGAGAAAAAGGGGGGAAGAAGTGAGGTTAGATTATTTTAACCCTTTGTAAACCTTTCCACCCTTTGAGATAAAACAGGATCCTTGTCTTCACGTTATAATCATAACAGTGTGCATTTCGTGTTGACAGCAGAAAGATTGAGGATTGGTCCTGCCTGGCTCTCTAGTTTGGGGAGAGGTGATGAAACTTCTCCATTACCCAGCTCTTGTAGTAGAAGCTGCACAGTGACATTCCCTCAATGCAGGAGAGGGAAGGTAATGCACCATAAACAGAATATGGAAAAAATCAAGAACAAATTGAAAAACTGGCTTTGTGTGTAGCCCCTATCATGCTTTGCTCTAGAGGGGAGCAGACTGTGCCTCTCCTGAGCTCAGTCAGAAAACCTGCAGGGCTGGGACAGCCCAAGGCCACACTCTGGTGGGACATACCACGGGGTGTGTGACGTCAAGGTGAGCTTGGCCATCTGGCACCAGTCCTAAGCATGTTTGTTCCTGCTGTATTGGGTTTGTTGGTCAGGGTTGGGTGGTGGAGGGGCTACAGGGGTGGCCTCTGTAAGAAGTTGCTAGAAGTGGGAGCTGGAGCAGGTTTGCTGGCAGGAGCTGTGACCCTGTGGGGGACCCACCAGGGAACAGCCTCTTCCAGAAGGACTGACCCTGTGGAAGGGGCTCATTCTGCAGCAATCTGTTCCAGAAGGACTGCACACTGTGGAAGGGACCCACACTGGAGCAATTCACGAAGAACTGCATCCCATGGAAAGGACTTACATTAGAGAAGTTCATGAAGGATCATCTGCTGTGGGAAGGACTCCACTCTGGAGCAGGGGAAGAGTGTGAAGAGCCCAAACCCTGAGAAGGAAGGAACAGCAGAGACAACATGTGATGGACTGACCGCAGCCCCCAGTCCCCGTCCCCCTGCACCACTGAGGGGAGGAGGGAGAGAAAATAGGGAATGAAGCAAGCCCAGGAAGTGGGAGGTGTGGGGGAAAGGCATTTTTAGACTTAGTTGTTATTTTTCATTATCCTACTCTAATTTGATTGGTGATAAGTTAAACTAATTTCCCCAAGATGACTGTTTTTCCCATGACAGTAACTGGTGAAGGATCTCTCCTTGTCCTTATCTTGCCTCATGAGCCTTTTGTTGTATTTTCTCTCCCCTGCCCAACTGAGGAGGATAGTGACAGAGCAGGTTTGGTGGGTACCCTGCATTCAACAGGGATCAACCTAACATGCCTGTGAAGAGCCCTAACCTGAAATTCATGAGATGGAAGGAGAGGGGCTGAAAATTCCATACATGCCCCAGGACAGGCAGCACTGGGCACCAGACATTCTGTGCAGGACGATGGCACAGACACACTCCTCTATCTCTGAGCAGACTCTGCAACTGCTTCTGCATTCTCAGTTCCAGTTCTTGCAGGCTTGAGCCCTAAGGCTTTGAATGGGATTTCCATTTTAATTCTTTTCCTACATATGTTCGGTTACAACTGCTTCTCTCAGTGTACTGGGATGAATTCTGGCCAAAAGAGGGAAAACAAGAACAATTTACAAATAGAAGTTGAAGCAGAGGACAGAAAAGCCAGGCTCTCATACATCAATTTTGGCCAAGGCTGTGGCTTGCTGTGTGGCCTTACCCTTACTGCATCTTCCTTCTAAATCCGATTTACGACAGCACATGGAGTAAATCCACTAAGAACCATTCCCAGGTAGGACAGGAAGACAGCCCTGTAAGTACCTGTAGTAAATAGATATTGCTGTGACATAAAAGATCAGGAATGGGTGGAAACACATTGCCAGTTATTTAGGTGATGGTGAACATCCACACTGCCAATTTGTAATATCATCTATGTTGTAATAAACCCCTCAGAGGCATCTGCACAACTGTGTGCAAGGTAACTGTTGCACGCTATTCCCTAAATGATTATATTCTCTAAATATTCACTCATTATTCCCTCTCTTTGCCTTAAATCTCCATCCCAGGACTCTTTCTCCTCCTGGCCACGCCAACATGCACGTTGAGGTATCATCCCCCAAACGAAGAGGCCCACTTATTCTTAACATAATAAGTTTTCTAATTTTCTGAAGAGAGATCCAGGGTGGTTTGTGAGTAGTGAAGGCACGAGCATGTGATTTGTGTGCTGAGCCTCAGCATCTTGGCTTTCGAGAGGAAAGCGCAGCTTGCTGATGAAGTTTGTGGTTTTCCTGTTTGTTGTCCAGAAAAGAAAAAAAAAAAGCATGTGGAGGTGGGGTGACAATGGGCAGAGTGGGGCAAAACAGGGAAAAAGAGCTAATGGTTTATTTCTAAAGCATTAAGATGCTCAAGATTCATCTGCTTCACGGGTTGAAGACACTGCAGTGTCCTAAATGGAATAGAATCAGAGATCCTGTTCTTCGGAGCATAATATTAAGCTTTAAACAGCATTTGACCTGAAAATGTGGCTGCAGCTACTAGAAACTAAAGGGTTTTGGTCTGCCCAAACTGAAGCCAAAGAGCCTTTGCATGTAAGAATGTTTAAAGCTCTCCAGCAGCTTCTGCCCAGCCAAACAGGCAGTTTCTGTAAAAGGATCAAGAGCTTCCTGCCAGCCTCCCTCCCTCTGTTTGCTTTTATTATACACTTTTGCCACATTAAGTGAGTTTAAAACCAAAGGGTTTGCTTTCCTGGTAAAAGAGGGTGGACAGAATTGTGAAACATGAAGGATGTCTAATCTATGACTTTCAGGGGTGTAGGATGTGAAAGGCTTGTTAAGGATTTGGTCACGGAGCGTGTATTCTCTCCTGTGAACAGACTCTCCCAAACTGGTCATTATTTACTGCATTCTTTTTAAAAAAAATATAATAATTAACATGTTACTGATTTTTTCATGGAATAAATTAAACACAACAGTTAAAAAATGCTACTGTGAGCACACTGCTAACTTAAGAGAATCTACAGACAGCAGTGGCATAAATATTTCATGGATACCTTGAAATTTTGCTCATATACCTTGACAACTTCCAAACCAGTTTGCTGCCACTGCTTCTGCCAAGGAAACATGCCGTGGCCACAAATGTACCACCCACAGCTAGAAAATGAAGTTCCCTCAGCTGATAGAGGAAATAAATTGCTTTAATATATGCTGGTATTATATCCCAAGCCTACAGACAGGTGGATTCCTGCACTGAAGCACAGCTCTGCAGATAAGCTCAGGTTCTGTCTGTACATTCAATAATATATTTGCAGCTGCTTGCATTCCATATTATTTTTGTTAGCAGCTGCCCAATATTGATTTTCGATGGCATTGATTTTGAAGCCTTGTCTGTGTAAAAATAAACCCCAATCTTCCTCCATGGTGTAAGAATTCAGAAGCCAATGCTGTGATATTAACGGTGTAGCTGTGCACCAAATTTTTGTTTAGATGAAGTAATTCACTTATCTGAATTTATGGCAGAATTTATATTGCTATCTACAAATAGATATCAATAGTTAAAGAGGTTTTATAGCGTTTTGAGGTTCAATATATTATTCAAGTTTAAAAGGCTCTGGAAAATGGATGATCTATCTAAGCTGAAGAACTTTCCACTTGTAAAAATACTTCTCCAACTACAGAGGACTCAGATTTAATATTTAGTTTTGCTTGTTTAAGCACATGCTCGAATGTGGACAGGTTTTTCATCTTTTAATCTCGACAGAACAATGCAGTCTCCTCAGAGCCAATGCTAAATGAAAAAATGACAGACATACCTTATTAGGGATGATCACTTAAGTAATACTTGTTTTTAATGCTTCACTTAAGCAATACTATTTTATGTCTTCAAATATATACAAAACTCTTCCCTTTCTGTTGTTGATTTATATTACAGCTTGCACTATACAGATTCTTATAAAAATAAGATTTTGAGATGATTTAAGTCCCTAACATGTAGTAAGAGCTCTATTATATATCCCCCAAACACGATATGATGGATCCTATTTTTATGCTACGCTTCCCTCTTCACAAGCATAATTTCCATTTGCCAGATAACAACTCAGATAAAAGCTCTAAAATAAAAATAAACTTATACACAAACTCCTTTGAATAGGATAATTTATCTTATGAAATAGTTGGGAACCTAGAGAATAATCTGTGAGCGATACAAATAATAGAAAATTTCCTAAATAACTTTTGCTCCTGGTAAGCTTCCAAGCAAGTAATTCATAAAATATGACTTTCTTCATTGGAGAGGTTATAAAAATTTGTTTGTTGGAGGTAGGAAGGGAAATGTAATTAAAGGCTAAATTCAAGCTCACATTTCTTTTCTTTTTTTTTTTTTTTTAACTAAAAGAATATGACTGATTTGGATATAAGTCACCTAGGCACTTCCTTTTTTTTCTTTATTTTTTTTTAAGGCAGTACACATTGTCAGCAAATGAGATTTTCCAATAGCAGAAGTACATCTGGCTGAGCTGACTATGCCAGGTAACCTTAAATAGAAACTCTGCAGCTCTTAACTGTGTTGCAATACTGGGCTTTGCTGGTAATACTTATCAAAAGTTCCCCTTTGTAGCATTTCTATAAAAAATAAAAAGGGAAGAGGTGAAATGAAAACATAAAACTTGTTGAGGTTTTCTGTATTTATATAAAAAAAAAAATCCCTTTGCAGTTGGAAATGCTTACAAAGGCATATATAAAATACAGCAACTCCAGTTATTTTTAACTGCATATGGTCTACATAAAATAAATCTACAGATTTTGGAAGCTATAATGAAGGCAAGTTAAAGACCATAACAATTCAAGTACTTCAGCTAATCTTGAATTTATAATGTCTGCAGGTAATACTTCAACATTCAAAAGACTAACAAAGCAAATTTCCCCAGTATTGGTTATGGAAGAAAATATTAATTTGTTTCTTTGCTCATCTCAGATACATTGCACACATGAGCATACATCAGATCTGACTTTTATTTGCACAGAAGTTGATTTGATGAGACATATTGTGAGTATTTGCACTGTCTTCTATGTTTTAGATCAAAATCAAGTTCTGGATCTTCAGTTCCTTACAAGTCACTTTTAAACTGAGACAAAGCATTTGATTCTGGGTCTGAGAATTCAACTTAAAAAACCTTTCTGTCTCCAAAGGCAAATACTATATGAAAATAAACCCCGAATTTTTCTGGTCAGCTATTCTGAATATTCCAATCTTCCACAGGTCCTGGAAATGCCTTTTATTTTTGTCCTATGAATTACCACAGGGGAAAAAAAGGACTTGGAAAAGACAGTGCACCCAGAAAGCGTGTTGGAACAGATGTGCCATCACATGCCCATAATTCATTTGCAAGCTAAACCATTTCTCCACACTTGTAAAGTCAATTTTGTATTTTGAACTGTTACAACAATTGTGTGTTTGAATTTCCAACTTGGAACAAGTTCATCGATAGTAGAGAGTCTGGAATCTCCTTTTGGAAGATTCCCTTTTTTATTTTTTTTTTATAGAATTCGTACTCTTTGAATACAGAAGAATTATATTTCTGGCACATGGATTTAAAGTTGTGTGGTTAAATCCTCCAAACAATTGCCTGTGCTGATGCATCTAGGGTTTTTTTAACCTTAGATGCTTTAACCTAAAACTTGCTGTGAGTTATGTACGTTAAAACTATGGATCTCTACTAATTTTCAGAGATATTTCCCCTCCAAATATGTTTGTATAGAAATTGCAGTAATGACCTTGGGTTCTGCCTTGGCCTGTCACATCCCAAGTGGCACCAAACAACTTCATTTAAGGTGAGATGAAGGGTATAACTGTTTTCTGAAAGAGTTCAATAAGTTTTGCTAAAGCCACACAAAAATGGTAGAAACATCCAGAGTGCTACACCCTCACTCTCAAAGTATAGAATATTGATCCAAATTTGACTGGCTAAAAGCTTGAATAAATGCCTGGTGCAGCTTCTTGGTGCTCTGACAGATGCCTTTGTAGCATGTGGTGATGGAAAGATAAGTGCTCAGATCCCTGAAAATCCAGGTGTGACCTGGGAACTGAGCTGTGCTGTACACTGCACAGCACATACCATGTGTGGTGGCTCAGAGCAGCCTGAGAATCACAGAATCTTTAGGTTGGAAAAGGCCCTTAAGATCATTGACTTCAACGCCATTCCCCCAGCACTGCCAATGCCACCACTGACCCGTGTCCCCAGATGCCACATTCACATGGCTTTTAAACCCCTCCAGGGACTGGGACTCCACTACTGCCCTGGGCAGCCCATTCCAATGCCTGACGACCCTTTTGTGAAGAAATTTTTCATAATATTCATCCTAAACCTTCCCTGTCACATCCTGAGTCCATTTCTTCTTGTCCTGTTGCTTGTTACTCCAAAGTAAAAAACCCTAAAGCCCCTTCAGCTCCACCCTCCAGTCAGGGTGTTATAGAGTGAAAAGATTCCCTCTGAGCCTCCTTTTCTCCAGGCTGAGCCTCTCCAGCTCCCTCAGCTGCTCCTGGTTCTGCAGCCCCTTCTCCAGCTCTCTTCCCTTCCCAGGACACGCTCCAGCTTCTCAACATCTTTCTATAGTGAAACCCAAACCTGAATCCAGTATTTGACTTTAAAGAGCAATTAACTCACCCAAACTTAGTGACCACATTCAGAAGAGGTGGCATCCTATGACCATGAGTTTGGGAATGGCCAACATTGACATTAGAAAACCTGGGTTATTTAAAGCTTTGTGGACTGGGAATGTACACACAGGTGGAGAATGTCTCTTCACTCATGATGGTGGTGTGCTGCTTTCTGTGACATCAGTCTGAGTGCAGGGCCATGGTATGTGAAGTTCATCTAAACTGGACATTTCTCCTGGTTTATGAGCCTGAAATACCAGGATTCTAACAGCTAAACGAGAAAAAGAGATGTCAATTGATTCAAACACATCCTGTACCATAGGTTGACGTTTTTGCAAACTTCTTCATTCACCTCTTGCATGCTTTAAATCATGAAACACATTTTGTAAACCATGGGCCCAGTGTTTGTGTAAGTGCTGTAGTGATCCCCAGCCTGAAATTGGATGTAACACAGACTGAGCATCTGAAATTCGTTTTCGTATGGAAATAGGTAATATGGCTAAATTTCCATAAAATACTTCTGCTTCAGTTCAGAATTTTCCATGGGTGACAGTGATGGAAACCTGAAAACAGCAGTGTAACATGAGTCACAGAAGGGAAAAAATTTGACCAAAGAATCTGGTGAAAATTATTTTTATATGGAAGAAAGGCACTAAATACATACTGGCTCTGCAGAGGAGGAGTAGGAAGGATCTTTGTCTCCAAAGTCTGGCCCACAGGACTCCCACACAGTTAACTGAGTGAATTTCAGATTTGTCTACCTGAGATGGAGCTCTGAGTCACCCTGGCTTGGTGCTGCATCTGTGCCTGCACAGGCTCTGGGTGCTGAGGCTGTATCTGTTCCTCTCTTCCATTCAGGAGATCATGAAATCAAAACTATCAGGTAGGATAAAGCAGGGGAGGATGAAGCTGAGACATAGCAGAACGGATAAATCCCACTGGCTGCTGGATCTGGAGGAAATAGGGTTAGATAAGGGGAAGAAAAGCTTAACTTTCCCACCCCTCATGACCCGCCCGCCATCCTTTAAGTCTACCACGGCAGTCAAGAAAGAAGGCAAGAACCACACTGAGACCTGGATGGCCCCTAGGATCCCTGGTTGGTCTGCTGGGGTGAATTTGCAGCTCATCAACCTCTTCATTACACAGGAGCTGCCAAGAGCTACAATCTGCA
The DNA here is from genome assembly GCA_013399895.1 of Serilophus lunatus. Lineage (NCBI taxonomy): Eukaryota > Metazoa > Chordata > Aves > Passeriformes > Eurylaimidae > Serilophus > Serilophus lunatus. The sequence goes on along the minus strand of VXBA01002417.1, from coordinate 830,287 downwards.
CAGGGACTGGGGGTGACAAGCTCAGAGAGCCTGGGACACATTCTCAGCCCCCCTGGGTATCACTAACCATGCCTCAAACAGTCCAGCCCTGTGGGTAAACCTTCAGGCAACAAAGCTCAGCTTCTGCCTAGGGGTGTTTCTCCTTCCAGAGGTGACAAGGGTTATATCCCCATCTTATCTGCCCTCACCAATTAATTTGGCAATTGTCAGTCTCCAAACAGATTGTTCTTTCATCCCAAACTATCTGCTGACTTTTCTTGCCCTCTTTCCACTATTCTTTGCCTGTGAAGGACCACAGAGCACCGGCCTCTGAGGTCACTGGGTTTTACCCCCTCTCATTACTATATGTGTTCAAAGATTACAGATTTTTTACAGTGAATAGGACCCAACATGTTTAAAGATTTTAAACCAAATCTTATTTTAAAAGTCATAAAATGAATCCCACAGAAATCTGGGTGACTGCACAGATTTGTGACCCAGCTTTGTTAAAAGCAAATAACCAAAGACTTAAATGAGAACGGGAAAATATCTTTTCCCTCTCTGACTTCTGAAACACCCTTTTGGGGTGTCTGGGTGTTTTGCCATGGGTTTTGACTTTTGTGTGCTCCTGCATTCATGTGTGCGAGTGAAGTGCTGAGTCACAAGAAAGTTTTCCAGCCCAGTTCTGTGCCTCTGTGAAGTTCATAAGTCTAAAATCATCTTCATATAAAACTTCTGCATAGCTGGGTGCTTCTCTGAGCTCTCTTTAGCATTCAGGTTTCTGGAGAGTCACCCAGGTCAACAAAGTTCTGCAGCATTTACATGATTTGACCTCACCTGCCTGAGGTGCAGCTCCTGCTCCATCCCTGATGCCACTCACTGTAGGATGAGTGAAGGGGAGGTCCCCAACCTTAGGCGGGGAGACGGCAAAGTGTAAGCAAACCAAATCCTTCAACTCTAAATATCTTTGCTTCTCTTTTTTCTTTTTCCCAAAATCTTATCATGTGAATGCAGTGTAGTTTCTTGGTTTAATAAGAATAATAATGGCTCAGGATGCAGGAAAATGACTCATATGGAGCTAGTCCAGCTCTCCTGGTTGGTTCTAGTCAGGTCATGATGAATCAGATGACCCTTATCTTAGTTTAAGACTGTGAATAAAAACCTCTCCCTTTTACACACCAGCCAATTTTTTTACATTACACAGCATATCTCCTTTCCCTCTCATGTTTCTGAGCTCTTTGGGTCTGCTATTACCTTCTCTGAAAAATAAATCCCTCCTGAGTTCACCTCTGAGTAAATCCTCTTCTATATTCAGTAATTTCCCCTATCTTATACCTTTTTTCCTCTCTTTGTCCTGTCTGAACTCCTTTTATAGCTCCTCTAGCTCAAGACAAACGCTGCCATATGCTTTTTTCGTGTGCTGTCACTTATGACCTACATCCCACCCAAGCCAAAATTGCCTTAAAACCCTCAGTGGATTTGTACCTTGGTCCCTTGAGAGATTTCAGCTATGTCTGAAACCAAAGCAGAAAATAGATCTTTTCTTGATTTTTTTTATCATGCTTATAATAAAAACCCGAGCAACATTTTCCAAAGCAGGGATGCAAAACTGCTTTTCCTTCCCTGACTAGACAGTTCATAAAGGTTTGGGTTCAAAACTGCAGTTTTTATCCACTCTTCCCTGTAATAAAGAGAACAGATCAAATAATAAATCCCATGTTTGTGACCTTTCTATTCCCTTGGAAGTGCTTTTGTGGAGACCCTGGCCTGTATTATGATGAAAGTAGTTACTGAAAAAAACAGATGAAAAGGAAAATAAAATTATTATTGTTATGTGAAAGAGAAGTCATCACAGGTCTGGCTCCACAGTAAGAGACAACCTAGCTTAGCTTGAAAAAGATGTTCCCATAACCGGGGAATAGTGTTTTTTTCCACATTTCTGCCTTTTTCTGCTCAGAGACTGAGGAAAACAAGGAAACAGCAAAAGAACAATTAACCTGCGTTACACTTGAACAAACTAAGATTAAGAAACAAAGTGGCAAAAAAGCATTGGTCAGGTCCAGAAAGGATTACACAAGTTTATGGACAATCAGCCTAAAAGTTCAGTCGTCCCCAACAGCCGCAAGCTCAGAAAGTCCCTAAAACACAACTTACCAAAAGCCAGGAAGGGCATACCAAAGTCCTATTCTTATACAGCTTCCCGAACTAGCCACTGCTGGAGACAGGCTACTGGGCTAGAGGGAATTTTGGTTTGGCCCAGAGCAGCCTTTCTTACATTAGCAGTTGAAGATCACTCACTAATCTTTAATAGGAGCAGTCTGGCAGCACCAGGGTACAGCCACGCAGAGCCATTGACTCCTCAGCTGTAACCTCTGGCCTGCACCCTCCTGCCCTCTGCCACAATTCTGCCTGAGACACAGGGAAAAAAACATTCCTACAACAGCAGAAAATGAGGCAAAAGGATGCCACACCTTAGAAGCACTAAGGATGGAAAAGATCTCCAAGGCTATGTGACCTAATTATGCCCTTCTTGGGGGCACAAGGGGATCTTGGAAGAAAGGTGTAGAGGGTTGATTTACAAGGACCTGGAGTAACAGGACAAGGGAGAAGGGTTTCAAACAGACAGAGTGGAGGTTTAGATTAGATATTAGGAAAAAATTCTTGGCTGTGTGGATGGTGAGGCCCCGGCACAGGTTTCCCAGAGACGCTGTGTCTGCCCCGTCCCTGGAAGTGTCCAAGGCCAGCTTGAATGAGGCTTGGAGCAACCTGGGATAGTGGAAGGTACCTCTGCCCATGGCAGAGGGGTAGAATAAGATGGACTTTAATGTCCTTCCTGACCCAAACCATTCTATGATTTCATGATTATCAAGTCCAACCTCCAACCTTGTTCTCCATTCTCCTTTCCTTACATTCATATCTTTTAGGATTTGATGGGGTTGGGCTGGGCTGGGTCAAACTTGGTCAGTGCGAGGTCATTCCCAATCAAAATGGGCAAACTCTCACTGCTCTCACTGCCAAGGGTGTTTTTGCAACCAGCATCCCCAGTGCCCCCATCTCTGTGCTCTCAAACCATATTTGAGAGCCACCCCCGACATGCTGGAGCACACGCTGCACGAGCAGGCACTCAAGCAAAGAGCGAGTGTGTAGGTTCTTTCCTATAATTACCATCTATCACTGTACCTATGGATAGGGATGAGAATACCACAGCTTTCCCCTTTTCTCTGCAGAGCCTCCAATTTTCTGCTGTTCAAAATTGCGGGTAGCAGATGATCAAGTTGCAACTACACCAGTGTGAAACTGCCATTGCATCACCAGCTTGCAGACAGTGTTACAAAACTGAGGCAAGATGAGGCTCTGGGAGGTTCATAAATGTTTCAACATAACCTGAAGAGAGTTACGAGGAAGACGGATCTAAATCTGGAGGTTTCTGGATTTGTCTGCGTACAGCTTGAAAGTCAGTCTTGTCAACCCTGAGCATAGAAAACCTTGTCAGCCTTTAGTTGATATGCACTGGAGGTTTTGTATTGAAGATCTTTGCTGTATTTTTAGGTTCATTCAGTTAGAAACAAAAGACAGCTTAGGGGAGACAAGACTGCGTATACAGAGTACAAAAACAGTGCAAAAAAAAGAATAAAATACGCTTGCACGAAGCCCCTGTGAACACAAACTGCAAGCCATGGTTTGCTGAGCTTAAATCCAACTGTAGTTACTAGTTATCTGCTGTTCTAATAAATATTCATGTATCATATGTTCATATCTGACTGCAGGAAAAGAAAAAGGATTCAGAGAGCTTTGTCTGCCCTATGAGCTTTTTATCTGTGCTTTAGTAACCTTCTTATACTTTAGTAAATAAGAACGTTTCTCTGTTCAGACTTTAACACTTTTATTATCCTTGCAGATTCAGCAAACCTTTGTTCTAAAATGCTTTGTGCCCATTAGGGCTTTTGATTATAGATTACACCACCATTTGATTTTTATTTTTTTTTCTCATGGGCAACATATTCTCCTTTCATTGAGCAATATTCTGAAACTTGGAAATCTAACCTGTGTTTTAGTCTCAGGACAGGCACATTCTTATGGTAAAAGCCTCCCCAATTGCACTTGGGATGCATTCAACTCTTGTATGGTTGATACTTGGCCAGGTTAATTATGCAATCACCCCGAGTAGGAGAGGACAGCAGGATACACAAGCATTTTTCAAAGACTTGTTTTCAGCACAGAGACAGTTTTCTGGAATCAAATAAAGAAAATGGAGAATGTCTGTGATTTACAGCGTACTGGCAACTCTGAAATTCAAGGATTTAAAAGACCAACAAGGCCAAATTTGCAGTCATTGAGGGAATGGTTACAGCATGTGGCTACATATCCAAGTTTAATCAAGCTACCTTGGGTACCAGCAGCAGAATAGCTGTGGCAGCAGAAGGCTTCAGTGTAGGATGCACTGCCTGCTTGGGACTCCGGGTGTCTTCTCAGGGACTTGGCCTGAACCAAAGTCTGTGCTGATGTGGTTCCATGGACCTTGGAATGCCTGGAAGCTGAACTGAAACCAGCTTGGCTGTGCTGCCATCGCTCTGATGGCTTGTGGAGAGGAGGGTCAGGCTTCTTGTACCCTCCCAGCCACGCCACAGTGCACATGGGGACACGTGGGGTCTTTTCCTTTAAATTCCATGGGTGAAATGGCAAGAGCAATGTCACGGAGTCACAGAATATTCCAAGTTGGAAGGGACCCACCGGGATCATCGAGTCCTGCCGTCGTGTGGCTTTGCAATGCAATATATGGCTCCATCCTTTAGTTTGGATGAGGCTGCCATGTGAAATGAAAACAGCTTAATGCAAACAGGGTGCCAGCTCTCAGCATTTAAAAATCATGAGCCAGGATCCAGAGAGATGGAAGACTGGCTTTAGTATCACAGCGGTTCAAGAGGGGAGAACTGTGTTGGGTTTAATTGTTTTGCTCTAACAGGGTTCATTATTTTAACTTTTTCTTAGTAAGCACATGGGCTGGAAAAATGCTTTATAAAGGATTTTATGTTCAGATTAACAGCCTTATTCCAGCCATTGGGACTTTAGGGAAAACAGAGAATATCACAAGACTTGTGCTAAAATTGCAAAAGTTGCCAATGCTTAAAAAAATCCCAAATTTGGCTTAAAAAGTGCACTATTTATTAGCTAAATCCTACACTGTCATACTAGCTGGTGATTCTGGATGCCTCTAAACAAACTACAGACACCTCAAGACCTGATTTCTCAGAGGACGTGTGCTCAGTTATAACAATTTAGGCCAAAGCTATTATGAAAAGAATGCAATGAATCCAATTTAACATTAGCCAAAAGGTTTGGAAATTACTTTTTTCTGAACTCTGAGATGTCTTCAGAGATCCTCACAAGCAAAAAAACCAAACAAAACCAAACAAAAATATACTCAACAAACCCAAAGTAGGAATGAACAGCTTTAAATGTGTGTTTTATTTCCCACAGCCCATGTGGATGAAGGATCACTTTTTCCCGTTCCTTCACCATCTCTGCTGGTCAGAAGATGAAGCCATCCTTGTCATCTTCTACTAATACTAAGAAAGGCAGCAAGAAATGAAAAATCAAGTCCCTGTCATATTCCATCGAGCACGCTGGCTAGATACGGATGTCTCGCCCCCATTTACAATCTGAACCAAAAGATTTGAAGCCAAGAAAGCAGCTGGCACAATAAAAACAGTAAAAGCTCTAGCTGGCACCTCATGCTGACAATGACTAGCCAAATCTCCATGGGGAAAAATGCCAATATAGATTTCTGTGACAAAAACAACAAAATAGATTTTTGTCAATGTACATAGATTTGACAGGAAGTCAGACAAATCTATCAATAATGAGTGACATATATCTGCAATATTCCCAAACAAAATGGTGCATTTGAAGAGAAACTGAGAAAATAACTAATTGTGTTACGCGTGACACACGTTCATCTGGACTTTTTGATCACAACACTGTAATTCATTAATGCAGGTTATGCTGTAGTTATCCTGGGAAGAATTGACCAGATACATCAACATATTTCTAAGTGTTTTTTAAAGCATCTTCCAAAACACTATTATTTCAGAAAGAGGCAGATTAGTTCTGAGGATCTTGCGGTTAAAATCAAACCTGGATTTCCAACTCTGACACAAAATTTTTAACCAGTGTCTTCAGTCTCACACTTAGAAATTAAAGACAGTATTAAAAAGTGAGTACTGAGCAGTGGTTTTATAGTTTTTTTCCTAAGAGATAGTATGTTGCACTATACAAATATATAGCTCTGCCGTCACTGAATAAAACTTGCAAGAAATGGTCATTTATTTCACTGCCAGATGCTAACTGTGCTGCACCCACATGGAGCCCCTCAGAGCTAACTGTCCCTGCTTTTGGAAAGACCTCAGCTGTGTAAAACTTCATCTAAGGAAAGAATAATAATTAAAAAAAAAAAAAAAAGTGAGCAATTCCATAGTTGATAAATTGAATTTGACAATGTGTATTAAAAGCTTTCATCACACACAACATGGGACACCTTAGTGAGCACATGGTGGTGAATTAGGCACCCAAGACCTCCAGGTACAATACCAACCTTCGACCAAACTTGGGACAAGTTCTAACAGAGAACCTGTTATCATATCTAAAATGATATGATCGGGTTAGGAAGCCACAGGGAATTGTTTAAAGTGAGTGTCTAGCAAGACAGCTCTGCAAACAGATGGCAAGACCCAGATAGAAAATGCTTTTTAAGTGAAAAGTCAGAAACTCACGAAAAAAATGTCTTGCTCATACAAATTCTATAGAGTCTTTAAAAACATCTGAAGTAGTTGTTATACATAAAGGAACTAGATGAGCCAAGGGTGTCGTTCCCTGGGAGGAAGTGTATCAAACACACTGCTGTGATTCACCATGAGGTGTGCCCTGAATTTCAGCATAAATTATAACAGTATGAAAGCTATAAGAGCCACTAAGTCTCAAACACTTATTATTATAACAATTAAAAAGCTCCAAAGATTTGGGAAGCCCCATTTCATATACAATTCACTGCCTGATGGAGAAGACAACAGCACCTCCCGTTCTTGTATCCCAGAAGCTCTGAAGCCAACAGCCAAACCATGAGCAGAGAAGCTGGAAGAAGTTCCCTGAAATCTACAGTTCTTCTGTAATAATTTACTAAAACAGAACATTCCTTTGATAGTCACGCTGTTCAGAGTCTGGACATATCTGGTAAATTTAATGGAGACCCATAAATAATGCAACAAGGAAAAGGAGGATGCAACACAACCACCACACAGGAAATATTTTGGGGAAAATTAAGACTCCTTGGCTGAGCCATTTCAAGCCAAGTCTACATTTTGATGTGGACCAAGCAAAAGGCTTGGGTATCCCCAGGTCCCAAGAGTCTGGATGGTGGGTGGGCAGTGGGGGATGCTGTGAGATGTGACTCTTACACCAGCCTGGATGAAGCCACACCACCAGCACCACTTAGAGAGGGAACAGAAGTACAGCCAGACCCAGACCATGATGGAGTCCTCAGAATCAACACAGAGTAACTACAAAAATAAATGTTTAAAACCATAATGTTCTCTAAACATTTCATCCTTCTGGTTTTAATTTTTTTAAAATTTTTTTTGTGGCTTTATCAAAAATATATGACCTCTGTAGTTTTGAATCCATTCAGTTCTGTAAGGTAATTTCCTCTTCAAGATGAAAAACGGGAAAGAAGTAGGTAATGCTTTAATTTGTTATTAGGAGTAATTACTGTCTGGCCTCGAGGGGTTACTTGTACATTGGTTTTAACAAGAAACCCATTTAACATATATTTATCTTTGTAAATTGTCCTGAATGATCAGCAAATACCTAATCATCTGCAAAAAAAAAAAAGCTGTTTAAAACATCTTTTCCCTGATAACAGGAAATTATAACCTATGAGACCAAAGAATCTGAAGCGGTGGTTTAAACCATTACAGACATTTTCAAGAAGGCAAGAAACAGGTATTTTCACATGTTTTCTTTGAATCTTTGTTAGGTTGCGAACACATGGAAACAGAGCTATTAAGTTCTTCTCATGAAAAGACCTTGCACTCACAGACTCCAAAAGTCCTTGAGGAAAAGTTCTATATGTGGAATCAACCAGGCAAAGTACAAATCTTTAGTCTGGATATCAGGATTAGACCTTATAACAGGCCAGGATTAGACTTTATATGAGGGTCACAAATGCTGCAGATGAGCAAAACACCATAAATGTAGAGAAAATCCCAATACCTGTAGAGCAAGAGCTTCCACTCAGACTTTTCTGTATTCCAAAGGATGGTAACTTGTATTTCTTATTTATGGAGGGCCCCGTGACACGGTCAGAGATAAAACCAGACTAAGACTGGAACCTCACAGCTTTGCTTTGATACATGAAAACAGACGCGTGTGTCACATCATTCTTCTGCCCTGCTCTGTGTGCTCATGTGAGCAGACAGGGCATGGAAAACCACAATAATTTCCCTCTCTAGAGACTGCATAGCTCAAGGGATTGGTCACAGGACACAAGCCTTTCAGCCCTAAATCATTTACTCAGAATTGACTCAGGTTGTTTGGAACTGAGTTTGTTTGGCTGCATAAAATACACAAAATGCATTCACTTGCACAATGAACGTTGGGTTTTGCTCAGTACAGAGCAGAAATCAGAGAGGTGGAAGGACACCTTCCCACCTTTTCCTGCTTTGGGAGACTAATGAAACCAAAATCAAGATAAAAATTGTGGAAGTAATCACTAGAGTTTGTATATAACTAAGAATTCTCACACTCTAGACTAAACACTCACAAAAGTTTCTTTACAACATCTCTGAAGTCAAAATTCCCTCCACAAACCCTCAGATGAGGAGGTTTAGGGGGTTGTGTTAAGAAAAGTTCAGTAAATCTGTTCTGTTAATTAGGAACCGGTGTTTCTTTTGCTATAACAAAAGAAAATACAATTTTACACAAGCAAAATTTTACCTTTCATGAGGCTTAATAGATTCCTTAACTCCATAGTAATTCATATAAGCATTATAATGAGGCAATAAATACCCAAGTGCAGGTAGTATTTGAGCTTCATCTAACAATAATCACCAACTCTATGATGCTGAGCTGACCATGGATGCAGAATAGGAGTATAAAGAGCTGAATACTTGAAGGGAAGTGTTCCCATGAGAGTAACCAACAAATACCAGGCATTTCTTTATACACTATTTTGTTTTTTCTCTTTCCAGACCCCGAGAAAGACCAGGAAGCACTAAGGCATGTGAAAATATGTAAAACAAACGCAAAAATTTTCAGAACTTTCATAAACCTCAGGACAGTTTATGTTTGGCTTGAGGAATGCAGAAAAAATAGAAATAGGGGAAGAAAAAAAGAATAAAACAGTTCTGGTTTTGTTTTATCCAAAGTGGTTCAACCCTTCCTAGTTAACCTGCAGGAGTTTGCTCTGTGTGGAAATTTGGTAGCCAGGGGTTTTCATCTCAAGAGTGAAAGTTCACCAAACAAAAATAAGATAATTAAAAAACCCCAACAAACCAAACAAAAAAGAAAACTTCAAATAAAAAACACTGAGGGAAAACAAAATAATAAAAAACAAAAAACTCAAACCAAACAAAAAACAAACCCATAAACAAAAATCTCTCCAAATTACAATAACATTTTTACATGTTAAAGTCACACAGAATAGCAAATTGAGACTCCTATGGATTTATTCCATGCTCATACCCCAAATTTTCTTTTAAAAATAGGATTATTTAAGAGTTTTGTCTGTAGTGGACATTGTGAACTGAAGCAGTGGTGTCTAGAGCAGGACTCATGGGGATGGGGAAAGGGGAAGAAGGGGATGAGGGAGCAATTCTGATGTTCTGCCTCAGCACGGGAGAGCAGACACCTGAAATCCAGATCAGCTTCTGGGCCCAGACCCTGCTTTATCACAGAATTATTAAATTCTGCCTGCCAGAATGCAGACAGAGTCTATTAAATATCTGTATCACTCACAAAACTGCATGATGGACCATAAACAATATATATCTTTTTTCTGCTTGACAGATAAAAAGATGTTTTCTGTAGAAAGTCCAGACACTGTTCTAATTTTTTAAACAGAGCCCATGCAGACAAAGACAGCAGAATTTTTAGATAAATTATATTTAATATTTCTGAAATCTGTATCTTTGTTCCTTGTTTTCAAGGACTGGTCCGTACAGCCAGGACAAAGTCAGCCCTAAATTAGTTCAGCAGCAAAACCAGAGAAATTTGGCGCTACAGGTTTTGAGAGTGAGTTGGTGGCTGGGATCCAAAATCAGGTGATGAAACCTGAGTATGGGGTGGCGTAACAGATAGATGGATGCAGGTGAGACCTCCAGGAAGGGATGGAAATAATGTATTTGGATGAAAGAGGTTTGACAGCAGTGACATTGAAGGAATTTAACAGGCATCGCAAGAAATGCCCATGGTTTTAGAAGTCTTTTCCACGCAATCCAAACTTTTCCAGAGGCTTTCCTAGTGCTGCTTTTATGAAAAACAAATAAATAAAGACTATGTAATGATGCAGGGGCTCACAAAAACCCTTTAGAGAGCAACACAGCTGGGGAGTTTGCTGCACACCCAGCTTAACTCTTGAATACCTTGTGAAATCAAAAAGGAACTGCCAGAAATACGGAGGTATAAGAAACGGCAAAAATTGTAGTTTTAGAGAGGTGATGGTCAATATCTTGCCATTTCCACAGTCAATGATCCTCTCCAACTCTGAGGCAGGGGCTGAGCAAGTCCAGAATCCAACTCTTTCAGGCACGTGGTGAGATTCTTGGGGTTGCAGGGCCAAGAGCTGGATCTTGATGACCTTTGTGGGTCCCTTCCAACTGAGGATATTCTCTGACACTGTGATTCTAGGTGTGCCATCCCTGTAGAGGAACAAGCCCTGACTCACTATCTGCTGGCCACATTTCGAGGTCCGTTTCAGAGCTCTTCCTTGTCCTGTGGCGCTGTGGGTGTGCACTGGCGGTGCCATCACCCTCCAAACCAGCTCTTGCCCTGGTGAGCTCATGTGCGGCAATTATTTTAAAGGATTTATGGTCAGGCTTCCTTTCACACCACAGGACTTGTCTGAGCTGCAGGAATGACATTCCAAGCTTTCATTTATTTCTTTATTTGCCAGACCTTTAACGTTCCCCCTCTGAAGCTTTTTGGTGCATGGATTTATGGCACTGTCTAAAACTCTAATGCTTTTCTTTGAATATACTTGTGGACGTTTCTGATCTCACTTTAATTGGCCATGCTTTAGGCTCACATAAAATATTAACATCTTAGCCAATGAAAGTCAGCGCCCAAAGCTCAGATGGTTCTAAAATTAATATAACCTTGTTTCTTGCTCACAGAAGCCACAAAAGATCAATTCCAGAACAATTTTTTTGCAGTATCTGATAGCTCATTTTATCTGGGCAAAACATGCCTGTTTCATGGCCTTCTGGACATGCTGTGATGCACATCTATTGCTTGTAGAGTTGAAACAGGGACAGGGTGAATCTTTTGATATAAAGATTATATTGGAAGAGTTTGATTATTCCTTCAGTTGACTTATTCTTAGGTACACACACCTAACGATTTTTCCATCTCAGAAATCAAGAAGTCTATTATTACTTTAAAAGTTAAATAATGTTGTTATAACTCTTGTTTATTAGCTTGGCTTCCCTCACCAAGGGTATTTATACTCCAGCGCTGTCTGGGCCTGTTCAGCCTCAAGAAGAAATGACTGAGAATGGATCTCATCAATGTCTGTCAGTGTCCAGAGAGAGTATATTGTTTCCCCCACTGGAGATATCCCAGAATCGTGTGGACACAACTTTGTTCTGGGATAGCCCTGCTGGAGCAGGAGGTGGGACCAGATGACCCACCCTGGTCTCTTCCATCCCGACCCATTCTGTGATTCCCAGCACTCCACAATAAGACCACATCCAAGAGAAGGTTAAGGAACTCACATTTGTAAAGCTCCTACAGCTTCCTAAACATTGTGTAAGAAGTAGAGGAATAAGATTCAGCAGGATGGACATGTGTTGGCAGAGCTGCTTCTCCTGGAGAAGGGATGAACAACATACTTAAAACAATTTCCATTCCTAAAGTACCACCATGTGAGTCCTATTTACCAACTGAGCAACAGAAATTAATTAATGTTATATTTGCTTGGAATGTATTTTCCTGGTTCTCCTCTGCTTTGATAGTTATACCTTTCAAAGCAGAAATAGCCAAGTTCAGAAATCAAACTATCAAAAGTAAAACACTTTTCCATTTTTGGGGGGGAGGGTTTGTTTGGATTTTCTGAGGGAATGGGGTACTGGTAACTGCTCTGTGGGAAACAGAACTTTTCCTAAAAACAAAGAAAAAGCAGTAGCTGAAAAAAAAAATCATCCTTAAAAGAAATGAGAACTTAGTAGTAATAATTTTATTTTTACATTTAATTTCCTCCATCTGAAACTTGAAAAAAAATTCCACTCTGGGAATAACATTCAAAACATGAAAACATTCATCATGTAAACTTCTGTTAACTCCTGACACCTCTCTTGTCTTCCCATACCACAAAAAAACCCTCAGAATAAACAAGAAATTAAATTCTGACCCCTCCAGAGACCTCCCAAACTCCTCTGGAGGTTTGGCCACTGTTATTCATTTTACACAGAAAGTTCTCAGATGCCTTTCTGGTGGCTCCAGCCTGTAACCCTGAGACAGATAAGCTCAGAGCTGGGGAACTGAGTCCAAGTCAGAAATTTATGGGAAAGCATGTGGAGCAGATGGTGGAGGAATGAGAGAGGAAGGGAGACACAGCTGAGAGAGAGTGAGTGTTGAGACTGTGTCAGATGGGAGAAGGAGGAAAATTATGCTGATCTAGAAATGTGCAGTGGAACTCTTCATTACTGAATTAGCAAATAATAAGGAAAAGACATCCTTCCCTTTCAGGTATTCCAGGGCTTCCATCTTCACCAGGAGCATGCAATGAGTATTGAAATCCTCCCTACACCACTAACAGGAGAAAAATGCCATTATGGGTTTTTTCCTGCTCCTAGCATCTTCCAATCCAGTGCCTCCAAATCTTGCATTTCAGGGCAGCTTCAACCCAGTTCTTGGACATTTAATTCTGTTCTTCATCCACTGATTCCATGGATAGTGAGCTCCCACCAAGATTGTTTGAAGGTCAGTTTTCGAACATATATTCATTCTTTGTATTTCAAGGGGGAAAGCCCCCCAAAACCGACAAAAACCAGCATATCTTATAAAATAGCTCCAAAATGTATTTGTAATTATAGTAAATTTTAATGATGGTTAGTGAAACATTAGCTTTCCTCACTTCTCAGTATATCTGCTGCAAAAAGTTATTATCTTTTCTCTTGTAAAGGAAAAAATACAATTACCCTTGGTTTACAAGTTTACTTATAAGGCAGAGGTGTAATTTTCAGCACATGCAGCACAACCTGAACTGAGAATGAACATATATAATCTTCAGAAAGAGTAGAAAAATAAATAAAAATAAATAAAAGCTTCTTACTGTATGTTTTTTTTTTTTTAATATGCCTGCTTGTTCATTTTTTGTTTTTCTATAAGCCTGATTTTACTGAAAGAAATTCCCTTTTCAAAACTGAATGTGCATATGAGGTCACAGTGCAGAGCTGAAAAGAAGAAGCAAAGAGAATCCCTTTCACCTCACCCCCAAAAACACACCCCCTGGCCAAGACAAAAGTAGCCTCAGGGTTGCTCAATTTTCTTCTACGGGCAGAAATCCTTGTAAAATTCCCTTTTTAAAATTGTGTCTGCATGATGCCACACTGCAGAGTTGAAAAGGAGAAGGAAAGAGAACCCCCTTACACCTCACACTCCAATATACCAGTCTGGTCTGGACAAGAGCAGCTTCAGGGCTGCTCAGTTTTCCCCCATGGACAGAAATCTTTGTGAAATTCCATTTTTATAATTGAATCTACACATGAGGCCACACCACGGAGCTGAAGAGGGGAAGTAAAGAGGACCCCTTTCGCTTCACCCTGAAAAACACGAGCCCTGGACTGGGCAAGAGCAGCTTCAGGGCCCCTCAATCTCCTCCTATGGGCAGAAATCCGTGTGAAATTCCCCTTTTTAAAGCTGAATCTGCATATATGGCCGCACTGCAGATCTGAAGAGGAGAAGCAAGCAAGACCCCTTACATCTTACCCCAAAAAACACGACCCCTGACCAGGACAAGAGCAGCTTCAGGGCTGTTCACTTTTCCCCCCATGGGCAGCAATCCTTGTGTTCCTCACCAACTGGGAAGCCCAAAAAGCACAATCAGGTAGCTCTGATGCCAAATCCCATCCCACCCCGCTTTCTCACACCTTCCACCCCCAGCCTGGTGCCAAGTGGTGGGCAAGGAAGAGCCAAAATCTCGCTGCCGGCGACAAAACGCTCCGAAGGGCCGGGCACAGATTCCCTGCACTATTTCAGACTGTGCAATCCCCCTCAGCACACCCGGGCAGGAGCTGGAGGTATCGCAACTGTCAATAACACCGCGGTCTCTGCTATTAAGCGCAAGATCAAAGTGACAGAAGTGTCCTCATTTCCACCCACCGGAGTCTGGTGGGGAGAGCTGGCCGGGCTCCGTCAGGGAGAGGGTTGTCAGGCAGCACCGAAAAGCAGAATAACACAAATAGTACCATCGTGAGGGTTGAGATCTCGTGAAAAACAAACAACAAAAAAAAGTGGTGCTGGGAAGCACATTTGGGAAATGATGGGAGCAGTAGGTTGAGAGCAGCAGAATCCACAATGCTGCAAAATGTTCACAACCTGAAAGGACAGTTTTTCTCCCTCATACCGCCCCTGAATTCAGGCAATGTGTCATCACAGGGCTGTTATGGCCAGATTTGTGATGGCAAGTGAGGTGATCAAGGATGTGGATCAGCCTTACTTGGATAAAAGCGATTTTAGACACCTGAATACTTGCTTTGAATCTGTGCTGTATCCTGAGTATCCTGAGCTTTCCTTAGAACTCCTTCCAGCCACATCCAGAGGTGAAAACAAACAGCCTTTCAAATATTACTTCCCTACACCTCCAGACAGAGTAAAAGCAGAAAATGACTTTAAAATTAGAACAAGCCCCATACCACCTATGACACTGCAGTTGCTAAATCCCTTCGCTTTTCAGAATCATCCACATCAGGAATTAAAAACAACAACTAAAAAGTGATGAATTCAAGTAGCACAGCTTGATCCCAGTCTGAGGGTTAGAGCTGACCACACATTTATACCCCACGCAGGCAGGAATGACTGGATGGAAGCTGTCACACACAAAAGGCCAGACACCAAGTCATCCAGGACACTCGCCAGTTATATCTCGGGATACAACACAATCTTCTGGGAATATCAGGGAGTACACCAGTGACTACTGGAATTGCCATTTATCCTCCAGTCTCAATAAAATAAAACAAACTAGAGACTTTTAAAGGGACAAACCAGTGAGAGGTGCACTTCAAAAAGCTGGAAGAGATGATATGAACATTTTCAAACTTAATAACAAGCTTAATTCAAGCTCAATAACATCAAGCAGAAATTTCTCTTTTCTAAAGGACACATTTGTGTTGCTCTCTGCCCTGCCATTGCAGTGCTTCCATTTCTGAGCCCAAACAAAAGGTAAAAATTGAAAAGTTTTTGAAAAATAACAAGATCAGGATAGAAAAAAACCCCAACCAACTAATGACACCCCCTGTCAAAATCCATTATAAATATTAATGAAAATTTCTAGATGCATAAAAGACTCATTGGTATTTTAGACACAGTTTTCTCATGCCTCTTTTAGAGGGAGAGTATGCAACCCAGTTGGCCCAATCTTTGTACAATGTTGTAGTTTTTAGCCTAAACAGAGCTGCCTTCTTGCCCAAATGTAGTCACATCTGAGGCTGTGCCAGCTCACTCATGTGTGTGGCATAAGGGGGAAAATGAGAAATGGTGGTGAGGTGGTGAAGGACAAGGGAAATATTTCTTTGACTATGGGGAAAAGTCAATATTTAAAGTGTTTTTTCTTCAGGAAAAGCATGTCTGACGTGGGTAGAAGTATTCACTTGGAATAGTGAGTGGTACCCTTCAGAGAAGGGCTGGCAGAAGACAATGATGGAAAAAAGAGTCTATGCTAAAAACCAAGGAAAGGTATTTGCCTTTTGTTTTTTTTTCCCCCAAAAAAGAGCATGATTTGGCTGGAATGCAGCTATGCTGAGGATACAGCACCAAATATAGGGATCACACCCTAAAGGATGATGTCAACACAAAGACAAATGGGATAAGCAGAATTTGTGGTAGAGAAGTTCAGACACAAGATAAACAAAAGGCTGTGTATTACAGGAAAAAAAGGCTGGGAAAACTGGACAAAGTAGATTTTGGATATAGTAATCTTAAAACAGATTTTGATAAATGCAGAAAATTGATAAGAACAGGTGGTTGAAATGATGGCTCAGGAACTTTCCTCGTACATATTTGTGAATTTGTGAAGTGTTACAAACTTTTACATGCAGTGATGGGATAAGTGAAAACGGCTTTAAACTCAAAGAGGTAAGTTAAGGTTAGATATTAGGAGGAAAATCTTTACTGTGAGGGTGGGGAGGCCCTGGCACATGTTGCCTAGGCAAGCTGTGACTGCCCCATCCCTGAAGGTGTCCAAGGCCAGATTGGATGGGGCTTGGAGCAACCTGGGGTAGTGAAAGGTGTCCTTGCTCATGGTAGAGAGGTTGGAATGGGATGAATTTTATGGTTTCTTCCAACACAAAGCATTCTAGGATTTTATATTTCCATGGCAAGTTCAATACTATCTCAAATAAAATGCTGGATTTGTTTCCTCACCCTTCCATTCCTTTTTGCTTCCATTAACTGCAACATATCTCATTAACCCGTATTTTAGTTTAAAATCACTGTTGCTGGGGAAGGGTCATCAACTTATCTATTTACATGTTACAGTACCATCTATAGGGACCTCTATAAATAATTAAAAAATTGCAATAGCCATAATGGCTTCTTAAGAGCACAAATGAAGACACATTCAGAGTCTTAAAGACCATGCACTCTGTCTAAGAACAGTGCATCTAGTCGTAGGTATTAGACTGTTTCAAGTCTGAAGGGATGTTTTTAAAGGAAAATAAGAAAACGAGCATAAGGGATTTCAAGAAAGACAGTGAAGTTATAAAAGGCAAACCATTTCAGCCCCTATGGGAAGTTGGATAGATTGGAAGATAAAAATGGTAAACTAGAAGAGAACGAACAAAACACTTCCTCATTTTTTCTGTAATATTTAGAGAGATGAGTAACAGTGTTTGGTCAAATTTCTTAGATCAATTGATCTACTTCTCAGGATGTAAGGAGGGGAAATATTCATATTCACAGGATGGATTAAAAAGTGTGCTAATGAACTACCTCCATGTTTCTTTTGTCATCATTCTTTTAATCAGTTTATAACAACTGCTTCTGCAGTTATATATTTGTTTACCCATTCTGGCAATTTTTTATAGGCCAATTGCTTAAAATAGAAGTGAAAACACTGGAATGAGTGGTGTATTTTCTAATGACATCATTGGTTTTGAAGGATCAACAAGCTGAGTTAGAAATCAGACAGCTTTTCTTTCAAAAGCAGCATGTATCACATACCTTACACTTTACAAACCAAGAGATTTTAATAATTTATTTCCCAGAGGAGTTTTATGACCCTGGGGATAACAAATTTAGCTGTCTAATTATTAATGTGCTTAAGTATAGGAATAGATTATTTTTCAAATATTCCAGTTGTTATCCTCATCCACACATCATGGCTAAGAATTAACACACTTGGTGTGGCAAACCTCTGCTTAAAAGCACTGACTGAGGCTGCTGAAGCACTTCATAGCAGTCATAACACAGTACAGTAACAGCAATAATCATACTCTTATTTTAATTGTATCCATCTGAGTTATAGCATAACACAGTACAGTCCACATTAGCAGTGCTGATCTGCTTTGAGCTATTAATGTCATATTCCACCGGAGGGTATTTTTTCTAGATGTACCAGATTGTTAAAACTCATTGTTACATGTTTATCTGCAAGTAAATAATAAAGGGACTGAGAGTTTTTAAAAAACAACTTTAGTCATTACCGAGATAGTGTGGTTGATGTTTAACAGACACTGTTATAATCCTTCCTGTGTCAGAAATTATAGCTAATGTTAAACAAGAAAGCACATAGTTTTACAAGCTCCCAAGTACCCTGCCTTTAAAAGTCCCCCCATATCTCAGCAAGACGAGTAATTGTCCATCAGCCTATGGTTCATTAGGGATCAGAAATCAATTGAGTGGGAGGGTTCAGCATAGCAGGTTATACAAACCTTGGCTGTGCTGGATTCCTGATGAATAGAGTAGTTGGGAAAGGGAAACTTTAATCTGATGGCTCCAAGGTAGTTAGGCTACTGACAGCCAAGGCTAATTGGGCTGGCAAGGAACAGAGGTACAGGACAGGGTCCAAGCAGAGAATCAAATGCTCCTTTGGAGCTCCAGAGCCAGCAGAAAGCCTTGTCTGGGAGGATGACCTACTGTATAAATGAAAGTCTCACAAAAATTAACCAAGTAGACAAATGCTCCTTAGATAAAAAATACCTTTTACAGCCGTGGTTAAAAGTGTGCTGCTGTAAATAGAGGCTGTGTGTGTCACAGGCCAGTTTCAGCTTGGATTTTATCACCTATTAAAATTAAAATTATTTTGGCTGAATCTTTTCTGTCCACGGATGACGCTTCCTCTCACATTCTCCCTCCACAGCTTTGCTGCTTTTGAAAAGTAAAGAATTACCAAACTGGTAAGATTTCTTCTCCTTTTCAGGAATCACAGCTCCTTCCCATTGTCTCCTTACAAGCGGGATTCCACTGCAGTCACCCAAACACGGGGTATGCGAGAAAAGTTCAGCATCCATTTTACCACTTTGTTCTGTACAAATGGAACCACTGAACAGGCAAATATTATAAAAAGACAACAATTAAGAAAGATATTTGGGGAGAGCAATGATCTCCAGCGACAGATGAGCTCTCTTCCTGGTGCCGAAAATACTTGATTTATACTCTTTCAGCACAATGAATGAAGTGAACCAAAGTGTCTACATCTGCTCAAGACTGCATGGCTTTAATCACTGCTGGCCTTAGTGGTCTGCATATGCTTGCAGAAATTCTTACAATGAGATGAATAAATATATGAAAACGTTTGCCTGCATGATGGCACAAAGCAGAGGTTCTGAATAATGATGGATGAACCTCAGAGGAGATCATAGATTCCATTTAGCTGAGTGCTCACACATTAGGGTAAGAGCTCTAACTTCATAAACCACTTAAGCCTGTACAAGTGGACTGCAAACTGATGCAAACTGCAGCCTTGCTTCTCCTGGTTGAGCTTGGGTGAGATAACAGGGTGTCAACTTGGTGTCACAAGTCCAGTTTTACCAGGATATTGGGAACTATCTCCAAACAAATAAATAAAAAGTCTTGAGAGGACCAGAAGAACCTCAGCTCAGTTGTTATTGTATAGATCTATTTGGCATTTACAACCTTAGATACTTCCAGTGTAACTCCTATGGTCTGCATGAGAAGACCTTTGGGGAATTTAGTTTTCCATCACTGTGGAGCCATGAGCCTGTTATCTTCATGTCTGTTGCCATACAACCCTGATTTCCTGTTACCACAGCCATGGAATAAGGGCAGGGGGCAAGTGTGAGGGTGGGGAGGTCCTGGCACAGGTTGCCCAGAGAAGCTGTGGCTGCCCCATCCCTGGAAGTGTCCAAGGCCAGGTTGGAGCCACCTGGGATAGTGGAAGGTGTCCCTGCCTATGGCAAGGAGGTGGAACAAGATGATCTTATAGGTCCCTTGCAATCCAAACCATTCTGTGATTCTATGATAAGACTCATGAAAATCTGCCAGAACGAAGACAAAAAATCTACTAAGGTTGCTTTTGTGGAGCTCCCAGGTGAGCTCAAAAGCAATGACTTGTAACTCTTCCAAGGGAGATTTAATGAGTGCAATTTACCATTTTAAGATTGCGAGTATCCTGCTTCCATATGGGACACAGCCAGGAACTTGATGAGTTTTCCATTTCTTTGAACTAATACTCTAAGCGTGCAGCATCTTCCCTTTGCACATACTTCACTTTCTATGAAAAATATTACTTGGTTTACTTATATGAAAGATATTACTGCATCCTGATTTGCAGGACTAAGTTGTAGTTTGAATCCAAGATTATTGGAATATTTACAAAGCCTCCCTATGATTTCAGTTAGCTCTGGATCTGGCTGTATCTTTATTACCCGAGCATATATGAGAGTAGGTAGGCTTTTATGACCTTGTGTAGACAGCTGTGATGACAAAAAATGAGTCACATATACTGTCCTTTAAATAATTACTCAGATTTTCCTTTTCTCATTCTTCTGAAAAAAAATTAAAATCACTAGAAGTGGTACCATTAATTTAGATTTTTTCCTCTATGTAGAAGAATTTTCTGGTTTGCGTAAGTCTTCTTTGAAGTGACTCTTGGTAAAGACATGAATACCAGGGGCTGGAATGCTCAATTCAGCACAGCCCAAATCTAGAGCTAGACAAAGACATTCCTGGTATTTAACATTTTTTTTTTTAAGTTGTTGTTTTGAAACTTCCATTTTTATGTGAAGCTTCATGACATCCTGAGTCAAAGCAATAAATGCAGCACATTTTCTGGGTCATAACACTCCCATCCCCTTCAAGAAATCATGCCAAATAGCTGTGTCTGTATTCACTCAAAACAATACTTCCTCTAAAAATGCATGACATCTTATATGATTTACATCATGTTATGTTGTGGATTAGGTTAATGACTTCTTGTGCTTCTGTGAACCATTCAAAGTACCATGGCCCAGATTATTACTTTATATAAAATATAAATAGAGTATATTGCTGCAGCAGTGGGTTATTTTACACGTGTATTTCCACATGGGTCTAGAACGAGGGGTGGGGACCAATGTGTAATGAGCTCCTTCTTCCTGTGTAAAAACAAATGTCTTATTCTGCTTTTCAGAGCTAACTGGTCTATTTATAGATGAGAATTAAGTGTTTTTCTACCTTTGTTCTGGGGGTTTTATTTGGAGTGTGTGTGTGTGTGCCTTAAGTACTGAAGTGCTTCATTTCAAACACAATGGTAATTGTAAGAGTAATAGTTAAGAGAATTTTTTGGTCATCTATTGCAGCTCTCTTTGGATGAAATCCAGGAAAGGGATAATGTTTGCTTAACTAAAAGAGCAGTGAGCAACCAGATCACAGTAGTGCCAAAGGCATCCTCAAGATAACTCCTTCTGAACAAATAGCTGTTATTTTCTATATGTAACCATTTAAAACATATAAAAATACCTGCTCCATATGATGGTATGCATTAGTTAATATGAGACTTGAGACTACAGAATATCTTTGGAGTCACTAAATCATTAATGGGTGGGAAATAAGTGATATTTAAATGATCAGTTTCTTTCTGAAGATAAAACAAGAACAGGAATTATTTGAGAAGAAATAGAGAAAAACACAAATATTATAGACAGTATGTTTAGATCAGATCTTAGGAAGAAATTCTTGGTTGTGAGGGTGGTGGGGCCCTGGCAGAAGTTGCTCAGAGAGGCAGTGGCTGTCCTATCCCTGGAGGTGTCCAAGGCCAGGTTGGACAGGGCTTGGAGAAACCTGGGATAGTGGAAAATGTCCCTGCCTGTGACAGAGCTGTGAAGCAAGATGAGCTTCAAGGTCCCTTCCAACCCAAAACATCCTATGATTCTATGATAATTCTTGACTTTTTATTTTTTAAATCTATGTGCCCATAGCTGGAATACTGAAATACCAGTTTTCTGATTGTCTCACCTTAAATAGTGCATAACGGACACGAAAATGGGACAAAGAAGGAAAATTAAAGCAATCAAAGCTTATGAGTTGTCAGAGAGAAAGAAATCAAACAGGTCAGCGCTGGAGACATTTGAGATGAATAGGACAAAGTTGTACTGAAGTGTTTATGGTGTAAGAATTATCAAAAAACAAGCAACCCAACAGTGTAATAAATCAAGAGCTTGTCAGCTCTTAGACAAGCAGGTACCAAACTGCAAACTAAGAAATACACAATGGATAGCTGAGCTGTGGGACTCATTGGGAAGCACAAGTTTTAAATGGGATTAACTATCAAAGTATTTATCCAATAAACAGGAACAGTTAAGTAAACAACGTGATGATGTGGTGACAGTCACGTCACCTCTGGTCCAGGAGGTCTCTAATGCACTCACAGGGTCAGGAGGGATGTGCCAAAGCAGCTTTATCTCTTCCTGGTCTGTTATACTTTTCTATAACAATCTACTACTGTCCACTGTTGGAGAACAGGTTATTGATCAACTTTGGGAGTCATCTTTATAGAGTCACGTCTCACACACAAGTGAAATGATATACTCACTCAAACATGTAATATAATCACAAAATTGGCATATTTTTGTGGGTTTGTTCTATTATTTCCCTTGAAAAATATTTTTTTAGGAATATTGGGTAAAAAACCAGCTATTTCTGAGCCAAAACACCACAATTTAATGCACAACACAACGTGTTTCTATGAAGTTTCTGTGAAACGAGATATGCATTATAACTGATTATTATTCATATATTAAGTTGAGGGTGCTACTTAACCCTTGGAAATTAATAAAGACCTTTAATTAATAAAGCCCTTTTGGTTGCAACCAATTGCAATTCACCCAAGGAATTATCCACTGAGAGCAAACAGGGGCAATCTTGTCCCTTGTCACTCAAAACAGTGATCGGGTGATTCCTCCAAGATATTCTTCAGAAAAACAAAAATTATTGGGATCAATCCAGAGGTAACTCGGTGAAATGTAATGGCCTGTGATATACAGGAGGTCAGACTGGATGATCTAATCATTCCCTTTGGCTTTAAACTTCATGAATCATGCTTGAGATGGAACCGGTAATGGGAGTCATCTAATGGGAGTGGACACTGAAGCAACATCCCTGGTGCTTAGGGGAGCAGAGAAAGCTCACAACACTTGGCCTGAGGAAGGAGGAACCAATTAAGAAAGCCTCTCATAAGAGGGAGAAACTGCCAAAAAGGATTAAAGGGAGAGGTGTAGGCCTTGGTGATTTGGCATGAACAAGCCAAGACCCAAGTTACCCTCAGTGAGGAGAGAAATGAACGTGGCCAAACTCAGGCCTGACCTCTAGTCTTTGGGGCAAGAGCAGATTGTCCTATTCTGAGTATCTCTTTACCCCCTTCTCCCCAGAATAAACCCACTGGCTCCAGTGACTGCAGTCCCTTTGCTGCATGATTTGGGGATTTGTGGTATGAGACTTGGATTCCCCGTTCTCCCGCCTTGCTGCGCCTCCTTCCCACCAGCTCTGCCTTTGGAAGGGGTTATGGCACACAGGGCTATTGCTTTTATAATATTGTCCCCCCCCATACCACTCACACAGCCCATTTCTCATAAAAAACAGGTTGAAAGCATCACTTGGGTTTATTATTTTCCAGGCTCAACAGTGATAGACTCTCGATTGATCTGGAGGTTTTCCAGCTACATGATGAAAAGGAACATTCATATTAAAAACAAGAAAAAACTATGCATTACAGCATTTGCTTCTTAATACAACCACTCATGACACAGCGAAAACTGCTGTCTGGGCTTGAAGAGGGGAAGAAAATGTGTAGCTATTAGATATAAAAACTTGTAGCTCATGGGAAGCTTTGTGTTTACTGAGAGTTAACACATTAACAACAACAGTGTAATTTGCTGCTCTGCATTTTTTAAGTTTAACTTCTAAGAACTGCACATTATTTATAGAAATAGCCTGATTTCCATGTGGCTGGATGGCACATCCAGCCCTTTACACAGCACTGCTACATTACAACTTATCTCCTGTAACTATCTGCTTGAATAGCAAAATGAATATCCTTCTGATCAAATCCACAAGCTCCTCTGCATGAAAATCAATCCTCTGCAGAAGACATATTCTGAAGGTTTAAGTGGGGTCCAAGTACTGTTTTGTCCTTGTGCATGCACACGAGTGAATACCACCCACAGGGAAAAATATGCCATGGAAAAATTCATAAATAACTTGGAATAACAAAGACATTTGAAAATGTCATGATCTCCTTCACATATTTCATAAACAGAAAATGTAGTATAAATTCAAGGAAAACATTAATAATTGCAAGTTATTTGCTCAGGCCTAACGAGCAGCAGTAGCCTAAAATGTACTGGCAGATGTCTAGGCAAAATAAAGATAAACACAGTTGTGTTCATACCACTTTTTAAAATTCTATAGTGAGATTTACAGGCTTGTTGGACCTTGTGACTTTACACTGTTTGTTTACGAGTTTAAAATTTTTAAAAGAGGAAAAAAAAAAAATCGTTTGCTCAGTGAACATGAGCCTTGTATTTTCTTTTCAGTTTGCGTGGTTGTCCAGAGCAAAATAAAATGTTCGAGACATTTTCCTTCTGTTGAACATACCACTGTCAGAGGAGCTTTGCACACAGTTTATAGTTATTGTATGGAAAGTGTGCTTTGTACCAGAGATAAAAAGTTATATTGCTTTTATTGATAGAGTGTCTGTGAAACTATTTGCTTTTATTTAAAAATAAATATATATATTATATATCCTCAAGGCTCCGACCTACACAACCAATTGTTGACTGCCAGTGATGAAGGAGATTGAACTATGAAGATATGGTTCATGGGTGTGACTAAATATAAGTGTTTTTCTTTAACAGATCATTATACTAGTCCTTTTTATTTACTGTATTAGCCAGAAAAGTCCATAGGCAGCTCAGTTCCTGATATTCAGACATTTGTATCATTGCAAAAGGAAAAGATCAGGTATTAAAACAAAAAAATACCGCAATCACCAGAACCACCACATTTACTAAAAGCACAATATTGTCTAAGAAATACTACAAAGGGATACTTTTCCATCTCTCTGTTTTGACAGAAGCTTCATAAAGCTGGGTTTTTTCCGGATTTTGAATTTTATGATTTCATACTTTTTTTTTTTTNGCCACTACAACTAATCAAGTGAGAGGCAGTCGCTTTTCTTTTTTTTTTTTTTTTTTTTTTTGCTTTGAATTTGGGTCATTATTGAGATAATTCTTGAAAATTCAGCACGTTCAATGTATTTTGCATCCCATCTTTTACTTGTATAACAATGCTCTGAAGAAAAATAATAATTTTTCTTTGTCTTAGATTAGGTTAATTTCTTAGGATTTTTTTTTTCTTAAAAGTGCAGTTTTTAAGGAAAGGTTTGCCATAATCAAATTGGAAACACTGTCCAGAAAGTAGCAGGGTGTGACACCACATACCGATGACACATCAGGGTAATGATGAATATTATAACCTATAAAGGATCACATTTTATTTGTTGCAAACAGAAACTTGCCAAAGACAGCGTGTTCTAGCTAGAGCTGTGAAAAAAAAATAAAAATAATCACTAATCTTTGTTCCCAAAGATCTGCATGAAGCCATGGCAATTTTTATGAATATTTGCAAAGCAAAAACCAGATTAAAATTTCAAAAATTTTACCTTGGTAAAATTATAGGTTAAATGTTTTCCAAACAGATAAGAAATTTTGTGAGGCCTGAGAAGTACTTTCCCCCTCAGTAAGCCATTTTTAGATTGAAAATAATTTTCTTAGATCATTTACCTTTTTTTTTTTTTCTTTTAATCCCTTCTGAAGAAAGAAATGCTTCCTGTTTCCATTCAAAATAAAAATAATAGTAAGGCAAATTGTATTCCAAATGTTTAACTTTTCATGAAACAGGTGAAAAGTTATTACATGCTGGTGAGATTTTTTAAATAGGATCTTTATTCTTCGCTTAAGGGGGGCAGAGAGAGAGAAAGAGAGAAGAGATGAATGGCAGTGACATCTGAAAATATACAACTCCTTTATATTAAGAGAGTTTGGTCGTATAAACCTTCTGTCTTGTTGCTCTGAGACCTTTTAATAATGTTTGATACCACTAAAGTTTATTGTTTTTATTCATGAAAGAAAAGAAAAATAAGAATTTTAAATAATAGGCCGATCATAAACCTGAGCTCAATGAGTGATGAAGGGGTATTTTCCTCTCGGGGATTACAGTAGTTGGAAGGGTTTGTTTGAATGTAACCCCAAGTTGGAAGAAAAAAAAAAAAAAAAGGAAAAAATAGGATTAATGCTTCAGCAGGTCGAAAGGGAAAATTATTTTCTACATTAGTCTTGCTATGAGCCATCCTGAGCATTAGGTACTACTGTAATAAGTCAAAGTACTACAAGTGAAATAATGTTCTTACAAGTAGTTTCAGGCTATTTTATAGCAAAATATAGTGGTCTTTTTAATTAGAAGATGTATAAGAAAAAACAAAAAATTCATGATTCTGGAGTCGGAAGCTGATTTACGTTTTGCTTCCATGGAAAAGATTCAATTTTTTTAAATTTTAAGCTGCAATCAAAGAAATTATTTTCAATTATTTTTCTTAAACAGATTATAAGGTTTGAAAAGCAAACAAATTATATGTGCAATAGGAGAACGAGCTATTTTATCTAATTTTTTCGTATATAACTTTTAAAAGGCCTCCAAATTAGGATACTGCATCATTAAGCTTTTGACATTTGTCCAGTTAAAACTATTGACTCATACTTTCATTTCTTCCCCCTCAAATTACTACAGTGCCACAGCTGATCTAACTATATTTTCCATTTCTTATAAATAGCCACAAGAAAAGTATTAATTATCCTTGTACGATTTAATGCACCAACTGCCTTAACCTTTCAGGTTTCCTTAAACGCCAGCATAACAAGGCATATCCATGGCAGCAAATGTGATTTATGACAGGAATCTTTAATTTCTGTTTTTAAATATGTTACCCACCGATCTGCATACATTTAAATTCGCCTGCAACACTTTTCTCTGTCTTGAGGCTGTTGTTTAATATTCAGGGATGATTTTTGTCCACATACATTTTGGTCTATGTCACCTCAGATTAAATTATTACTGTTTGCAGCCTTTTTGGAGCAGGCCTCAGGCCCTTATTTACAAGAATCAATGAAACAGTAATGAAAATCCATTTTTCATACTATCAGCTCTGGCCTGCTTTTATTTAGTTAGCTGTGTCTAAGCAAGCAATTCATTTTGTGCAAATGTCACGTTGATAAAACAGGACGAGCCACCAAAGGGTTAATCATGAAATAAAGCCTCGACTTTTGCCACCACCCCCCCATAGCAAAGCACATCTGTAATGGCAAAATTAAAAAAATATTTTCTTAATGTATGCAAAGTAATGTATATTGACACATAAGCAAGCCTTTTCATGATGAATATTGAAATATATATGCAAAGCACAGGAAATGTGTAACATGTTATAGATCTTTCAGTGTACATTTAGAGGAAATGAGCCATTTATATTCCACAATTTAGTGAATACCTACTGTTTATTGGTACAGAGCACATAGGAGTATATTTGTCTTAGTAATTTATTTAGGTAAATATATTTATTCTTCTAGGGGTTCTTGTGCTTTTTCTGGTTCTATAGTACTAGACATAAATATTTAACAATGCATTGTCTCAAATGTTATTCATGTAATTTATCAGGGGAAACAGTGGAGCTGTAATAACTTTTTAAGCCTGCACCTTCACTTAAACCTGAGATTGATTTAAAATGTGGGAAACTGGGATGTTTCTCCACGTACAGTAGGAACAGGGATCGTTTCCCTGGAGGAGCATGATGTGAGTCACACAGCTTGGACTCCAGCTCGGAGAGAGGGCAACGGCTGATGGGTCACTCCTCTCTCCTGGGCTGTCCTTTCTAATCTCCCTGTAATAAAAACATGAGTGAATAAGTTCTTTTCAGAATAATTACTCTTGTTCCGTATCACCTCATTTCCCCCTGCAGCCTCTCTTGTCTTCCTGCTGCTGAGGTCCCTCTCACGCTCCCTTGGCCAGGAAGTCAGACTTTGACTTCTTCTCTCCATCAACAGCTGCTCAAAGGTCTCCTCAGTCTCTGTCCTTGTCCATGACATACTCCAGGAAACTCAGGTGGGGGGGTTGGTTACAGCAAAGGGCAGTTTTAACTCCATCAACTAATTCCTGAAGGATTGAGTCAGCTAGTTTCCAGGCATTTCAGGACAAATTTTCCCTCACTTATTCACTGATGCCTGAACATAGATTTTATGAGTGGGCCTGCTCGTATCTATTAGCATCCTCTTCCTCAGTGTGTGATCCTGAGCTCCTCTGTGAACATATTCACACCACTGAAGAGCATTTTGCTACTGACTTGAAGGCAATAAGGATATTAACTGATTATCTCTTCTCCTGGCTCTGCTTTCTCCATGTCTGTAGGCCCCACCCTGGCAACTTGAGGGGGTTTGGAGTCATTTTTTTCCTTGCACCCTATTCAGGCTACATACCTTTTAGTCTGTAAATTAAGGAATATTTCCTTTCAGACTACACACCAAGTACAGAATCACTTGTCAATACATCTTTTTTTTGCTGATCACTGCTGGTGCAATGCATGTAGAGTTTATTTTTTCGTTTATTCATTCTTAGAATTACAGAATAACTTGGGTTGGAAGGGGCCTTAAAGCTCATCTCATTACAACCCTTGCTGTGGAAGGGACATCTCCCATTAAACAAGGTGGTTCCAAGACTTTTCTACTGCCTCTGTCTCTCTTTCTCTCACCAGTTGCAAATCCCACCCATGGGACTTCACAACCCCACCAAGGAAACGATTTTAAGCTGAAGGATGGCAGAAGGTGCACACTATCTTGCTTTGCACTGAATAAATGGCACACAGACATACAATGTTGGGAGGAACAAGTGGGAGAGAAAATAATGAGTTACAAGAAAAAAAAGGCTCTCAAGGAATAATTATTCACAGCATAATCTTGAAGATGCAATATTTATCACTAGACAGGCCTATCATTCCAAAATTAGAGACAAAAATAAAAAATACCCAGCAACTCAAGATTCATTTAGAAGAAAAAAGAATAGGAGAAACCAGCAGAAACTTTCTGACAGAAATACTACAGGAAATGAGTCAATTAAATTTTGAACAGAGACCCGATCTCCTCAGAGGTTTTAAATGGTAAGGAAGTGGTTGGGAAGCTCTATATAGAAAAGCTTATGGAAAACTGAACCTTTTCCCCAAATCACTGTGCAAATATAGGCAGAGAGATTGAGATAAAACTTAGGTTAAATGTGGAGTTTGGGTCTGGAACAGAAAACATGGATCCTTTGAGTTACTGCAAAATGGGGCTTGGTCCAGGGAAAAAGGCACAAGACCACTGGAGGGGGTACAGAAATGAAAACTGCATTTAGTTTGGAGTAGCACTACTCTGTAGGACCAACAATATCAGATGAAAGAGTAATTCTTTCACATTAGGACAATCAGTGAAAGGACACACACTCTGGTTTCCATCCTTCTGGAAGGGGAAGAGATGTAAAGAAAAGTAAGAATTATCTTTTTATGAGGAGAGATGTTCATAATCATAATTTCTCACTAAGGTAAGATAAATTCTCACTCAGGACAGGACCCAAAGCTAAAGAATTAGACAGCAAACACTTGAGTGAAACACTTTCTACACCAATGTGACTGTGGGTATCCCTACATCAGGATGTCCAGACTCCTAAATGACAACCCAGAGTTCATCCAAAGCAGCCTCTCTGATCTTCCAGACAAAAACCCCACAGAACATGTTCCTGAACACTATAACCATGATAAACACTGTTTGCTTGGTGTTATAATGACATATTGTCTTTATTTTCACATACTAGTGCCCATTTATACGTCCTCAACCCTCTCTCTCCCTCTCATTTCTGGAGGTGAATGACAAAAGAAGAAAATGACTGCAGTCTTTTCACAATAAAGTATAAGAAAACTAGGTGAAAGTCCTGGAATTTCCATTATAGCACAGGCTATAAACTCAAACTTCATAAAAAAGATATATGAGGGTACTAATAACATAAAATAATGGTGTTAAAAGATCAATATCATATTACAGATGTGGTTTTGCTTGTTTTTACCAGGTCAACATTATTTTTGGATATACATGTGCTTAGTACATTGATCAAAATATATATGTTCACATCTTATCTAGTAATTTAATTTCCTGTTGCTTCCTTTGTGGCTAAATATCCATTTTGTTTTTTGTGTTGGGCGATGTGTTTGGTTGGCACTGACAAATTAATTCTCATTCTTTAAATTTCAGAATTTCCAGAGTAAATTTAACATCCCAGTTGTGAAGAAGGATTTTTATTTTTCCTCTTTTGCACTTTTTTAGATGACATTAAAAAAAAATCTCTGCTATGTTACTCCATGTTTTCAGTTCATAATAACCATCACTTCTTGGGATTATTATAAGGAATAAATGACAGCATTAAAGCATATGTGTTCAGCATTTATCACAGCACATGACAGAACACTACCCTCAGAGCACAAATAGGGGTGATTACAATTCTGCTATTGTGGTTATTTCCTCAGAAAGAGTCTTCTTGGCTCTACCAGAGCATATTAAGGCACTATCTGGCCAAAATTATTGACTGCCTGATGGGTCATAGAGTCCTGGAAGGCCCTGGATACAGTTTGCAGAGCATCTGACCTATTTACTCTGATCCAACTAAGTCTATCTTCAAAAGAACCCTTAGGGTTTGCAATGTCAACCTCACTGTGTTGTTTGTTTTCCCGCTCGACCCAATACTTATTTAAAAGAAGCAAAATAAGATCAAAAGGAGACTCAGTTAATTCGCATCAAATTTTGTCACACAGCATAAAAATGGACAGGAATTGTAGCAGAATTGTCAGACTCACACGTACCCACTGGAAGATGTGATTCATGTGCATCGAGTGTGTGCCCACGATGCCATTTGAGCCATTACACTTCCTTTCTTCAAGCCCAAATCACAGAATTGTAGCACCACTGATGCAAAAAGGCAGAGAAACGTTACCACTGAAGGATGAAGGGTTTTTGCTGCTTTAAAGAATCAGAGATTAACTAACAGTCAAAGAGTTGTCAGTTACCTGGAGCTGAATGAAGCTGTTATATTTAGATATTTCTAGTAACAACAAAAAAAGGAATGGAAATAAGCTTTCTGATCCTGAAAAGCTCTACCCCAAGCTGGACACAGTTTCTTGACCATACAATAAGAGAACAGACTCAGACTGGTTGAATCATTCTATTTCACTTAAGCAATTTCAGAATAGGATATTCCATACAACTTCAAACTTTCTAAACCTATCTCTTTTTAAAAATATAATTTAATAGAAAATAAGGCACCAGTAAGTGACTTCAAAGTGAATATTTCCAGGCTTTAACAAATATATTTTCACTGTCTGAATCCAAGAAGAGTTTGGAGCAAACTGACATTGTAGTTTAGGGTTGGTTATTATTATTTATTTTATTTTCACAGGTATATATTTAAGTCAGAGTTTGACCCCTAACTCTTTTTCTGTCCATCCTTAGGGAAGAGGTTAGAATTAAAATTTATTTACTTCCAACCTATGTTTATATTTTATCATCCTCCTGTTTTGCAAATGGTGGTGACAGCTCCATATACATTAATATTTGAAGCAAAACTATTTTAATATATATACCCAACTATATGTACTGGGAAGAGCCACAGCCTGTCAAAACAGAGGAACACAACTCTTGAGCACAAATGATCCTTTCCTGCTGTGAGCTGGGAACTGAAAGAGGTCAAGCAACCCATTATGGTCAAAAAAAAAAATATTCCTGAGAACTGATTTCCAAATAGCAAACACACAAGCTGTTGAAAACAAAACAACAATAAAAAAAAAAAAAGGAACTAAAGCATAGCACATAGCATAGGACCCAAAGCATAACACAAAGATGTAATGAAAGAAAATCACATGCCAATCATGCAATTTAGAAAATGTCACAGAGAAGACAGAGCTAGCACTGAAATTCTTAGAAAATTTTTTATATTAAAAGAAGGAAAGCTATGGATTGCTCAATGTCACATGGGTTTGCAAAGAAGTAGAACCACATGTACCCTTTGTAGACAAAGGGATCGCCACCAATACAAGTCAAGTGGAAAGGAAAATTACAGGAGTTTTGAAGTGTTCCTTTATCAAACACAACAAATGGGATTTCTATTTAGCCTTCAGCCCAATATACACACCTTTAGATTGCCCACTATGGTCTGATGGCCTTGTGTGCTCATTTCCAGCAGTACAGCCCCAAAATCTGTGTCCTCTGCAGCTATTTCCCCTGGGCCTTTCTTCCTTAACATTTTCCTTCTTGTCAGTGCCAGCAGACATAAAGTTTAACAAATTTTATTGACTTTCTAAGCTCCCTCTGGCAGTTTCCATCCTCACCTACTTCATCACCTTTGGACTGGAAGGAGTTTTCTTTGCTTGTGCATCACCTGCCACAGGAGGGTCCTGGGCTGGGGCTCTGCCTTTCAGGCACTTAAATGTCCTTTGATGCTTCTTAATTCTACTGATCTGGTATTGCTCTATAAACTTGCTCAGAAGTTCAAAGTTCCTTCAAGTCCTCCTTCTTAAAAGGACCTTCTGAGCAATGAAAGGGAACAATATCACATCCTTTATGCCAACTGCAACAAAGTGTGGATGTCAAATATGAACCATCACTGAAAAACCATTCAGGATTACTAAAAAATTAAAAGAAAATCCACAACCACTACAGAAAATTGTCATTTTTAAGTTGAACTAAAATAGTTTTGTTGGGCAAATTATTCCATGGACATTAAATATTTCAGATTAGGAAATATTCACATTCCTCTCATATTAAGGCAGGTCTATAGAAATGAGATGTAGCACTGTTTTGGGTTAGAGGACAGCAGGATATACTAAAATTGTATCTGAATAAGAAAGAGTATGTGAGAGAATATTTTGTTCTTCAGAGGACATTGTACAGCTAATTGCTCAATACAGGAATTTGGTTATTGCACCATTGATCCCCATCTTCCTTTCCATTCTCAATCAGAAGGATTTTTATTGCCCTAAATATCACATAACATCATTTTCTTTCTCTGACACAGAAACTTGAACATTCCTATAAGTTTCAGAAAAAAAACTGTATCCAGTACTGAGCAACATTTGTGTTTTGTGATGTTTAATTACAGCTGAACATTTGGGCAGTTATTTCTTCGCTCATTTCCACATAGACCTTTGAGTGAGTACAGTCAAAAAAGTAAAGCAGAATCAACATTTTCTATGAGTTACCAAAAGTTCTTGTCAAGAAGCAAAGAATAAATGTAAAGAACAAATGCAGGATATGCTCCACCTGCATCATTTTTCTGTTAAAATCAACAAGGGACATAGGGAGCTTTGTAAATGAAAACTGGGTGATATGAATATACTTTATTTATTTTGCATGCTCCCTTGCCACACGGCTGCTATAGGTGACAGACATAAAGATTTCTTGGTGAGGCTTGAAGGCTTGGGTACAAAACAATTCTTCAGAGCTCCCAGCCAAAAAAAAACAGATTTCCAGAAGTGCCTGGGAATGTACTTCAGCATAGTTCCTTATAACCTTATCCCAAACCCTCGCTGCAAGGTGAGCCTTAGAAAGAGAATTAACAGAGCCTGCACAAGCACTGCTCAGATGTGTAGTTTTACCTCCCTGTATAGAAAAGTTTGAAGGCTCCTCAGCCTAACAAGCATTAAAATCTCAGGGGTGCTTCTGTCTGTGAGGTTTCAGGGTTCACTCCTCCTTTAATCTTGGTGCCTCATTCGTTCCTCCTGTAAAGCAGAGGCCAAAGGATTGAGTTTTATGCACACAAGTGTGAGCTCTCAGAGCACGTGGCAAAAGAGAGGGTGAGGTGCTGCCACCAGCGACACCAAGAGCCCTGTGCTCAAACCGGTTGAACCATTTGTGCCCAGTTTTCTGACGATATGCACCTAATGAATGATACTAGAGGGGAGAACCGGGGTGGATTCCTGTGCTCCATTAGTGCAGTTCCCATTAGTTTTAATGACTTAACGTCAACAATTGTCCTCTCGCAGCAGGAACACACAAAGCACCTTTAAGTACCCATTAAGCTCAAAATTTGGATTTAACTTGTTGTGTTAATTTAAAATATATCTAATATATTTATCCTAATATCAGATCCTCGGGCAAGAGCTTGTTGTGTGAAATAGATACGCAGAGTCTGTGTTTAAAAAAAAAAATGTGACTTCATCCTTGCTTTTATGGGCCCACTCGATTCAAAGGAATAGCCCCTGGAAATAGTAACTGCTGTGATATGCTTATGGCTCCATTTACAGACTTTCTTATAGGTTCATAAATGGAGACTAGGAGGAGGAGGGAAAGGAATAAAATTTAATAACTGAATAAAAATGTAAATAAAGATTTGCCTAAAATTACTTGTCCAAGAAATAATTCTCCCTCCCCCTTAAGCTAATACTTTGATAAGCTCTGAACAGTGATCCTGATTTGGAGCGTGACCTTTGAAAATGCTCTCCAGCTTGATTAAAGATGTATTAAATTTGTTTAAATAAACCTCGTTGTAATGGCACATCATTTGTAAGAAGCTATTAGGGGGCTGGAAACTGTGCTGCTGTATTTGCATGAAAATGTGCCCTGCTCGAATTGAGGATCTCTCCTGAATTAACTGCAAAGGAAAAGCGACACTTTCATAATTTTTTTTGACAAAAGAGGAAAAAACCCACACCACAACTTACAAAACTTTATGCTAAGCTCTATGAGAAAGGAGATAACTGCATATTAAAACAGGGCTACACAACACACCTCCTCAAACCACTCTTCCCTGGATTTTGTCTTAAATTTTTGACTTACAATTCTTTCTTTTTGCCTGACTTCCTTTTTTTCTTCCCTCCATGAAAAATATCATTGGAACAGGAATAAAAAGAAAAAAAAAAGAGGCCAATAGGAAAGTGTTTTCTAGTGTGATTTTTCAGTTGATTGAGAGAAAGCTCATCCCATGTTAACAGCAGAAAGAAACAGTAATACAAAAACTTAAGAGACTGGCTGACATTGATAATAACTTTCTCCTTTCAGTGGGATTTCAGGCAGTCAGATTTTGCAGCCGTTGAGGAAAGGGAAAATGTAACCCTGGATATCATGGAATTTATGTGATTAGGCAGAAAGGTGGATAAATAGATAGATAGATCCCATTCCTGCTTGAAGCATATAGATTGCCAAATGTACTTTAATTTCTTCCAATAGCTCCCAACTGAGTGAGTAACTGCTACGCTAATGAAAAAGTCTCTCTCCCTTAAATCAAATTTTAAATTAAAACCTTTCCCATTTCCCAGCTAAAGCCAGGACTCCAGGATATGTATGTGTACTCGGGGGCTTGGAGTCTTTCTTTGTGCTCCCTGCTCCTCACCACCTATTTCACATGTCAGCCTCCACAGCCATCCTGGTACTTGTGTCCTTCGTCAGACTTTCAATAACAGGGACAACATGGATCATCTGCACGTGGGGCTCAGTGCCGGGAGTGCCACGAGTTCTCAGGGTCCTCTGCCCACCCTCCAGCCCCCTCCCCAACTCCAACCCTACACTGCAGAGCACCAAGACTTCTAAAGTGATAAATTATGGATTTTAATTTTTCCGCTTCTTCTCGTTTAATCCTACAGACCTGATTCTCAAACTCTCCTCCAAAACCACAAAGGAACAAATGTGCAAAGTCACGAGAGTCTCAATAAATCACAAGTGTCAGCAGGTCTGTGTGATGCAAGAGGCCATTGGCATGGGCAGTTTACAGAGCAGGGAACATCTGCCCTTTTGTTGTAGAACACCCAAAGAATGAGATTTTGAGCAATTATATCTTTCTTTGTAGCCATTCCCCCCTTTCTTTCCCTCAGCTGTTACTAAAATCTTTGGAAAATCAGTATAATGTAAAATATATATAATAATCTACCAGTAGATCATTCCTTATTACTGAATATCAAGCACATGCTCCCACAGGTGGCCTCAACTTTGCTCTGCGTGCAAGGTGAGCAGGGACACATGAATCCTGACTCTGTTCAGCAGGAACTCATGCAATTGGCACAGACCCTTTAGTGTCTGAATAAAAGGTTTACTAAATGCATTTTGAACCAGCACTAAAGAAAAATGAAAGATTAAGAAGAAAACCTGCCAATCCAGTGTGTAGAACAGTCAAATAGCCTAATGACTCTGAAAGGGAAAGAGGCAAGAAATTTCCCTTTACTGAATGCTATTAAAAGAATGCATTCAGAAATAGCCTACTTAATAGCTGGGTTTGGTGATGAAAATATTATCTGGTAGCTGCATTTTCCAGGCAAGTTCTAGACTGTAGATTATTTTTCCTTCTAACTCTTTTCCTAAAACAAAGTAAGAAGTATCACCTATGTAAGGTTTACTTCTGCCACATCCCTGTGTATTTACTTTCTGCACTAAGCTGTCACGACTTTATAAATCTGTCTGCACATGGGAGTTGTGTTAATTATCCTTCTCTAAACTCTTCAAACCTCTGTTAAACATAACTCTGGTGCTCATGGGTGGATCCTCAAACACATGGAAAGACCCAAATGCTTTTACAAGTAGCAAAGGCCAACTCTTAACTTTGTTTGCCTGTTAAATCTGTGCACAACATTTTCTCAATTTTCCATCCCTCTTTCCTTATAGGATACATTGGTTAATGACTTGCTGAGAATTAACAAGAGTGAGATGGACTCCTTTGAATGAAACCACCCCACAGCATATGAGGAATATGAGACTGAAACTGCTTTCCAGGTTATTCACAGTGTGTTTTCTAACTGAACATCAGAACCAAACACAGGGGTGCTTCAGAAGACAAGATTCAAATCCTGCCCCTGCCCAGTGAGTACCCACACACAGACTACCACTTCTTCCAGGAGCCCCTTGCTCATCGTGGCACAGTGACCCAACTTGACCAAATCCTTTCTGATTCTCCTGGAGTCTGGATGATCACAAGAGTCCCCGGGAAAGGGAAGTGAGATAGAAAACATCCTCAGGAAATAGGAAAATTTAGAATTTCACAGAGAAGAACCTTCAGGCATCATAGTTGTTAATCTACATCCCTATCTTAAGTGAGTCATATTTTATTTTGGGGACTGGCCATCCCATCTCAATGGGAGGATGGAGATCCACAGAAGAGCTGGTCTATTTGGCAGCAGCGAGCTGCAGCCACAGAGGAACCCGGTTTTCTTAAAGTGTATGTCATCTTCCCACATTAAACAACCTCTGACATGTTCTCTCATCTCTTTTTGGTTTTAATTTACCATTCTAAATTGAGATACTAGAGCAGGTGGAAGCAGCCCAGCTCTGGGCTAATTGGTTCATCATGCACGTTAGGATAATGTTCATTCTGGATTTCGATTAGGTCAGTATGGAGACTGCCTTGGTCAGAGTCTGTAATGATCTGCTTATTAACTCTGGTGCAGGGTCCTTGACTGTACTCATGTTATTAGAGATTGCAGCTGCCTTCAGCTCTGTGAACCATGGAGTTTTATTGGACTGTCTAATGTCCTGTGCTGGACTAAGTGCTTCGTTTCTGTCCTGGCTGGCGCCAGGATTTCGTTTGTTCCTCTCACATACCTCCAGCCTCATTGAAATGTGTGTTATTCTGCTGGCTTTTATTCCAGTTCCACTACTTAAATGCTGGGTACCATTAGGGAAAGGGTTTTCTTCACTGAACAGATAATCTCTTTATAATTTTTCCTTCAAATTCTTCTATATAATCTTCAAGCTGTATTTTTTTTTTAGTTTAGGCTCTGAAAACTTTTATTAAGGCTTGCCCAAATTTAATAAATGAGGGATCAGTAATGCTTTACAGAACACAGAAATATAGTTATGACAAGGGGCAACACTCCTTATTTGTGTTGCAACGACAGGTATCCTGCTTTCAGGATATTTTAACAAATCTGGGGTTCATTTTTGTCACTAGGTCTTTCCACATCTGAGGACACTATTAGCACTTTCAGTATTTCCTCACTTAAAGGGGTTCTAGAAAAAGACATTTTCTTGCTTAACTGATGCAGAGATTCTCCTTAATGCTTTTATTACAATCAGATTTGATTACTGCAATGAATTTTTCTGCTCATCTTCCTCTTGCTAGTGTTAGTTCCTTTCAGTGGTTCAGCAAAACTTCTGACACTGCTTAAAACTGCTGACAGTGAAATCCTGTTTTCTAGTATGTGCCTTATTCTTTGCACTGCTTCCTTGTTTGTTGATATGGAACCCTTGGTTTCAATGGTTTGATTTTTAAGAATGAAACTTTACTGGGTACGTGGGCAGGATCTTTGGAGGTGGGTAGAAATGTCACAGAGATGTTGGGTAACTTCAGAGGGGTGCAAGAAGGGCATGAGAAAGTGATGGAGGGGTGTTTCATCAGTGAGAATGCAAAACTTGAGGGAAGCTGCAAGGTTTCTGTATGTGTGGAAGGAATGAAATGTAGCTTTAATAGTTAATCAGGTGAAAGAAGTTATAACTTCTCTAAGAAAAATGGTTTTGTTAAATAATTCCCTAAAGAAAGCAGCTCTAAAGTGGGCAGCTGCCCCAGAGGGTTCTTTCTGTGTCAGGATTTCCATTCATGATCTCTTGGGCTTCTGACATATCCCTGGTTTTCTTACTATTTCTATCTCCATCAGTCCCCCTCCCATTTTCATTCTGCAAGGTATTAATACCCCTAACGTTTTCAGCAAAGGCATCAGAGACATTTTGATGAGACAATTGAAGTCATCAGCACTGGTCTGACTCAACTCCAAATGGCAGCTGTGGTCAAATACACAGCAAATTTATGGAGAATGAAATTAGATACATATGAATAAACATGCATGAAAAATTCCTCCCCCCTCTCCCAAATGTTCCAAGTAAAGCTTTAATTCTCACAGAGAGCCATGTCTTAAACTCAGCTCATGGAAGTTTAGCACATACAATCCTGAACATCAAACTGCCCAAATCAGAGGTCCTCTGTTTAACAAGTCTTTGCTCAGCACCCAATTTAAATCAAAATTTGTATTTTCAATAGTAATTTATTTGTGTAGTTCATTTTTCCATAACACTCCGTAAGTTTCACTACAAATTTTTGGTAACAACCATTCTCACTGATGAGCATCCAACCACCTAGACAACATTTTTAGCATATTGGGCCTTCATTTCTTTGAGATAGGATTTTTGTTTTGGTTTTGTTTTGGGTTTTGGGGGGAGGGGACAGTTTCTTCAGAAGAAACAGATTAGTGACTGTCTCTGTTAGTGATGTTCCTGTAAAAGTCATGGCAGGCATCCTTCACTGACAGAAGGTTAAATGGCCAAATTGAACTAGAATTACAGTAAACAAAACTGAACACATCTTTTTGGAGTTTTTGGATAAATGATCTTCTCCATCTTACTTTGCAGCCTGAATTTGGTGTTGAAATGAATTTTGGCTTCCCTTCCCAGTACATCCTTCTTTCCCTAGCAACCCTGGTGTCCCCAGACTCAACATTGTGTCACTTTAGGCTCATCTCACTTCTATTTAAGATCTTTCTCTCAGTTTCCTTCTATTTATTTGAGGAAGGGGGTAGCTTGTTGAAGATTTGGGTCATCATTTTGGAGCTATGGATTGCCAGAAAACACATTTTCTCAGTATTCAGAGGTAGTGATTCCTCACATTTGGGAAAACTGACATTCTGAGAACAGCTGCCTCATAGTTAAGGAACAAATTATAAAGCATCCCAAGTGCACTTGCCCTACTGAACTTTTCCTTGTCCAGTTTATATGCCATTAAATTAAATAATGCCTCACTGCACACCATTAAAAAATTATCAAGAAGACCTTCTTGTAATAAATATCTCCTAAAATGAAGGATAAAATCTAGTCCCTGACCAACATAAAACCCTTCAGTGTATGTCCCTGGTATTGGTATTCACTGCCTGGTTTATTTGCATCCATCCAACATCCTAAGGATTCCTAAAGCACCCATCCCAGTGGTGTCAAAGGATCCATAATTTGCAAAATAAACTTTGTGTGCAATAAAACTATATGAATCATGTCATCTGCAACAAATGTACCAGGGATGTGTATTCCAGAGCTACTAAAAATTTACCTACTTCACACCTCACTTCTTTTTTGGTCATTTATTTTTACTTGCATTTGTCTGAGGTTTCATGACTTCATTTTCTCTACAAGTTTCTGCTCCATCACACTATATATGGAAGGAGGAAAACACCACCTCCATCAAGAGTGAGAGGAGAAAATTAAGCAAAACCACAAAAGATTATTTATCCAGGAGCATAAGAAACTCTGCTTCCAGTTTAAATCAGAAGTTTCAATCCAAAGACAGTCATTTTCATAAAGCTCTCTATATAAAACAATTCAAATAATTAAATTGTCATAAATACTCATGTTTTTAGAGTTAAAGAGAAAAGTGCAAGGAGCCATAGATTAATAATTACCAGTAAACTCTTATCAAAAGGTACCAGCAAAATGTTCCTGTGCAAAGAAAATGGGTGGGTAACAACATGAATCACAAAATACCCATGGTAATTCCTTAACCAATTTTCCTAACACCTGTAAAATTCTCCAATAGCTTATCATGTTCTCATGCTTCAAAGAAAAAAAGTTTAAATGTAAGCTTTACTGATAGTTATCACAAATTTCCATGGGATAATCACAGAATAAAGCACTGTGCAAATGGACTGTAATTGTAAATTGTCAGTAATAACGTGATGCCATCATTGGTTAATTATGGGCTGTATTTGATCCGTATATAACACTCTACTTGCTTCATTTTGAGTCCTTGGTAGCCCAGACTGATTTTAGATAGGAAAGATTTCTATTCCAGCAACAATAAATCACAGTGAGGAGTGTTGGACTTTACTCTTGTCAAGTTTACAACAGGCCAAGTTGAGTATTTCAACTTTACACAAGCTTAGAAAGTGGGGAATAAGTCTTGGAGGGGTGGCACAGGAGTTGCTTTGTGTATTAAAAATGCACTTCCCATGGTTGATGCAATGACTGCTTCAGAGAAAAGCATTTTCACAGCTTTTTGTGCGTCTAGTTGATTTGAGGAAGCCAGAAGAGAACTCTGAGCTGTGCCAGAGGAAGCAACAGGGCTCCCACTCCCAGACCCACCCAAATGAGTACAACAGAACATAGAATCATAGAGTCCTTTAGGTTGGAAACAACCTTTGAGATGGTGACATGCAACAGGAATTGAGTATAAATGAAAAATCTTGCTGCCCTGCCAAGTATTTTGCAGGGTAAACTCTATGTAACTCTATGCAAGTAAAACTACATTGCTAGGCAGTTGCAGATACAGACATTTCTTTAAAAAAGAAAAGGTACAGCCCAAGCACCCAGCATGAATTAAAAGTATCATAAAATAAAATTTAAGAAAAGAAGACCTGGTTAATTTGAATGAACCAGGGAAATTGGAAAAAAATGACAAGGAAATATAATCAGATCTACAGCCTCACTACTACAACAATTCCTTTGCCCATTCACCCCTTTTTTATTTAGCCTTGCTTATCATTACTGTTAAAATGTGTCTCTTTCCTTGCATGCCAAGATGTCATTATCCAGAGCCTTAATTTCTCGGATCTGCTGAAAGGGCTTTACCAATTTTACCAGCAGTTTCCAGAAGGAAGAAGACCCAAGAAGTCCCTCCAGTCCAGAGGAAGGTTATGCCTCTCTCCATTAGACATGCTGATCACAGCTTCCAAGGACTTAAAAACTGTCATATCAGCTACTTTTGTTCAATTCTGAGAACCTGACTCTATTTCATGGATCAGAGTTGACACTGGATAAAGATGGGATCAGTAGAAGACTTTACAGCAGAGAGAGCAGCCATTATCATAGAATCATAGAAAGGCTTGGGTTGGAAGGGACCTTAAAGCTCATCCCATCCCACCCCTGCCCTGGGCAGGGACACCTTCCCACTATTCCAGGTGGCTCCAACCTGGCCTTGGACACTTTCAGGGATGGGGCAGCCACAGCCTCTCTGGGCAACCTGTGCCAGGGCCCCTCCACCCTTGCTGTAAAAAATTTGTTCCTAATATGTAATCTAAA
The DNA here is from genome assembly GCA_013399895.1 of Serilophus lunatus. Lineage (NCBI taxonomy): Eukaryota > Metazoa > Chordata > Aves > Passeriformes > Eurylaimidae > Serilophus > Serilophus lunatus. The sequence goes on along the minus strand of VXBA01002417.1, from coordinate 788,291 downwards.
CCTACTCTCTCTCAGTGGGAAGCCATTTCCCATTGTCCTGTTACTCCAGACCCTTGTAAATAGTTTCTCTCCATCGATCTTACAAGCTCTCTTCAGGTCTTGGAAGGCCACAATTAGGTCACCACAAAGCCTTGTCTTCTCCAGGTTGTTCACTCCCAACTCTCTCGGTCTTTATCATTATAAAATCACTGGTGAATCAAAACCGGGCAGGATAATGCCATAAATCAGAGCAGAGTTGTGTCTCCCATGAGCTGCAGCCTTAGCTGGTATGGAACAGGATGGCATTGGGAGTGAGGGGAGAAGCTCCATCACATTCATCCTCCTCCATGTCACCAAGGTGAGGGAGGTGGAGGTTCCCAGACAGGAACACAAGGCAATTAGCAAACTGACAAAAAATATTTTCAGCGTTTTGACGCAAAATGTAATGACACCTGAGCAATAAGAGCTGTCACATGATGTTTTACATCATGTCACGATGATGTCACAAAACATACTGTAGCCTTTCAGATGATGTGCTACATCCTCTTACACCACCAGGTCACAAACGATTTAAACAGCCGCTGCTCATTTTGAATTAGTGTAACTGTTTGCAGAGACACATGAAAACAAAAACAGGAGTGTAGGAAGAACAACATTAGTCATGGCCATATTATGGCTATCAAAAAAAATTACTGAAAGTGATCTGTGACACCTGAGTGGCGACTTCAGGAGAAGTTACAGGTTGGCAGCTGAGTTGTGGCAGGCTCCCAAGATCAGCCTGGAAGGCATGTTATCATTTTAGAGGGTCAAAACTTCAAAGGTATAACACAGCAAATAAGACACAGGTGTCCTCCAACAACCACTGAAAGGCAAGTGATGCTGAGCACACCTCCCTGCCAGACAGCTGGAGCAGTACCAAGCATGTTGCTGTCATTCCCAGAAGTGCTCTCGTTGGAAAAGAATACCTCCAGGAATGTACACTAAAGGACTGGAAATGCTAATTTGCTGGCAGAATTTCTCTCAAGAAATCTCCTGCCAGTGGGGAAGAAGAAAAAGCCCAAAATCATAGAAATATGTGTCTTCCTTTTCATCTAAGTGCCAAATATAGTTTTGATTTTGTTTAAATATTTTATTTTGTGGACAAAACCTGGCATTTCAGGTTGTTCCAAGTTATCACTTGGGCAAAGCACCCTCTGCATAAGAAACTATTTCACGTGTCATTACCTTCCTTGGTGTGTGTTTGAGAAGTTGTTCAAACTGCAACTGGTCTGCAAAAACATACATATAATATTTTTTTTCTCCTTTCTTCCTCATGCTGAACTAGCCAAGACTAATAATAATCTAGTTTCATTTGCAAAATATATATCCTTAGGTTGATCTTATGATTCAGTGATTGCAAAACAGAGATTAAAAAAAAGAAGTATTTTGGTGGCCTGGGTTATGAAAAATCAAGAAGTTACTTAACAACTGCAGCCAGAATTAAATATCTTAGGTACATGATGTGTCTGGGGAGAGCACAACAGCTCTTTAACCTTGCTGTCAAAACCTTGCTGCCTGAACCTTGCTGTCAAAAGTTTGAGCAGATTTTGTCACAGGGAGATTGACAGTGGCACTGGGCAAGGGAGATTTCCTTGCAGCCCTCCTGCAGAGAAGAGGTGGCCAGAGAACCACGGCAAAAACATGTTTGGGTTGATCTTCTGTCCTTGTATATTGACTTTGAGTCCAAAGTGGACATCCTTGCACTTTTGTCAGGGAGTTTGAAAATTACTGCTTTGCTTTGGAAGGACAATTGGATCAGAAAAAGCCCAAATTACATCTCTGTGTTACAGGTGATCTCCGGAAAGAAAATGTTCTGAACAAGCCACTGACATCCCCAGGGGACCCATCTCAGCCAGCACCCAGGCAAAGCCTTAGGAAACCCAAAATAAACCCAAAACCTCCTCCAGAACACCACATTTCGAAATCTCCCCTTCATATTTTTCCACCACTGCTTTATTAGCACTAAATAAACCCCACATCAGTGCCACTCATAACACCGTGCTCAGTCTGCATCATTCCCTGCCTGCTTGCTGCTATGATGCAAAAGAGTGGGATTTTGGATGGAACCCTCACTCTTTGCTCAGTTATTTTGGGATTTTTTTTTTCCATCAGCTGATGTGCAATGACCACCGATGAGCCCAAAAGGCAAATTTTCCAATCTGCTTTCCCTGATAAATTTCCTGTTGGACTTCTAAGAACCAGAAGTGTAAGAAGGTGAATCTTTTCATTTCAGGTCCTGTAGACTCCAGCTCTTGCAAACCTAAAAAACGAACCCAACTGACAAAACTATTAGTGGCTCTTTTGAGGGGAAAAATGGATTTCACAATTAAGAATCAATTAGATGCAACCCCACACTTCGATAAGGCAAAAATCTTTTATTTTCTAATAATTATTCATTGAGCACCTCCTGCATTGACCACACACTTAATGCTGTCCACTATGCTTAATCATTTATTCAAAGAAAACTTCTCTCCCTGTAAAAGAGCCAGGGTGGATTTTAATGCCACAAATCATGGATCTGCAGAGTTTGCTGTCTGACTGTTGGACTTATGATGATTTGCTAATAATAAAATTAAGGTTACAGAGCCCAGGATACCCCAATTATAAATAATGATAGAATCATAGGATGGTTTGAGTTGGAAGTGACCAAAAAATCATGTCTTTATGCCCATCTGCCAAGGGCAGGGACACCTTCCACTATCCCAGGTTGCTCCAACCTGGCCTTGGACACTCCCAGGGATGGGGCAGCCACAGCTTCTCTGTGTGCCTGTGCCTCCCCACCCTCACAGGGAAGAAATACCTGATATTAAGGTGTTGGTTGACAGAGTCTTTTTAACCACATTAATAAATCAAAACCATTTTGTTTTAAGCATCGCAGAGAGGGAAAAATGAGGGGAAAGCTTCAGCTTTTAGCACTGGTATCAGCTGCAGTAGTGGGGTTGCCCAGGACAGTGCAGGTTTGACCTTTCTCCTTTACTTGTGATGCCTGTTTGTGTTCTTTAAAAAAAAGGAAATGGAAAGGGAAATAAAAAGCTTTCTCATGCTATCTTATAGGCAGAAAAAGGAGAACAGACCTGAAATGGTGCATCTGGGGGGCAAATACTGCTCCTGTGTTCAACTGCAGGGCTGTCCCGCTGAATAGAGCCATAGAACCTGGAACGGTGTGGGTTGGAAGAGACCTCAAAGACCATCTCATTCCATCCCTGGCCATGAGCAGGGACACCTTCCACTAGCCCAGGTTGCTCCAAGTCCCATCCAACCTGGACTTGAACACTTCAAGGGAAGTTAAAAGCAATTCTGAGGCCAGCCCTCATGTCCTGCTTGTACATCTCAAAGATAAAAACAAGCATCACCACAGGCCATGTAGCAGATCCTTACAGAACCAAGGGTTTATATAATGCTCCAGAATATCTGCTAGATGTAGATATAAATATAAATAAGCAACACTGATATAATTGCACTATGGGACCATTTTGAGATGAGTAGGGTTATAATGCATCTGCAAAATCAATTTCTCTATCTTGATTTAAGAGTGGAGCCCAAAGCAATTTTTGTTGCTTTGAAATCCTTATTTTGCTTTATTAGCTCTTCCCAACAGTTGAAGAAAGCCCTTGAAATATATTTATTTAAACCTGCCTTTTGTGTTTATCTCTGCAAAAGAAAAGTTAGCATTGAATGTTGCCCTTGCCTGTGAACTGCACTTCTGGGGAGAAAATTCGGTCTCTTCCATTTGAGAAATGAAATTTGTTAAGTGCCTAGGCCACAAAGCACCAATAAGACTGTTTGCAATTTGAAAGATCAAATTAAAAAGAGTAAAAAAAAAAAAAAAAAAAAAAAAAAAAAAAAAAAAAAAAAAAAGTAGAGCAAACAGCTGAGACACTGAGTCTAAAAATTATCTATGACAAACGCATAGTAAAATGTTTTTACAAACTCTCCAAAGGATTTTTAATTATTACAGATTGTATTAATTAGGTAATTATGCAATAGATTGTTTTGGAACCATTCCCATCTATTATGTATGCAATATTATGTATTTTTTAAAAAACTTTGCTGCTTTGTAAACCCCAGCTCCAACCCCACACTCCAATTTTTGCCATGTTAAACACCTTCTTGGAAGTATCCTAAAAGAACAGCAGCACAGAATTGTTTAAAAAGCTCCAAAATATTATCTTTAGGCAATAATGAGTGAGAAATGCACAGACTATCTGAGGATTAATGACCATCTAGGAGGGGGTGATGGTTCAAAGCACAGCTCAGGGCCATTAACTCTAACTCCTCATTAAGGGGTGTCTATAAGAGGGTTTATACCTTTGTAACAATACACAGATAAGAGCTCCTGGGCACTTAAACATTCATTTAGTTGTTTCAAGTTGCAAGATAAACCCATTACAATAGTTTGGACTGAAATTCCTGGGCTGGGACAGGAGGAAGGTTCATGGAGGAACCTTTTTCACACTCCTCTCTCCTTCTGTTATGTAGTTTGGATCTACAACAATCATGATATCATAGAATGGTTTGGGTTGGAAGAGACCTTAAAGACCCTTTGTTCCACCCCCTGCCACGGGCAGGGACACATCCCAGTATCCCAGGTTGCTCCAAGCCCTGTCCAACCTGACTTTGGACATTTCCAGGGATGGGACAGCCACAGCTTCTCTGAATGTCCAGTAAACAAAGCTTGTATCATCTTATCATCTTATCTTAAATGATCATCTCTAATGCAGCTCTTAATTAGTCCAGAGAAAACAAAAGTATGCTCATAAAGCCTCTGCATCTTATTATACTTTCAGAAGCCACACAGGTAATTACTACCTGTTCTAAGGAAACACAGACCTCCCTGCAGCTGGAAAGGGTTGGAATGAGTATGCACCAAAGTCTCTAATTTGAACAACTTTTTCTTCCCTAGTGATAAACTCATATCCCGAATTCCATATAAAATTAGAGCACGACTTCACAGCCCTCACTGTGATAGAATGAAGAAGAAAAAACTTTTGTATCTGCTTCATTCCTTTTCTCTACCTCTGTCCTCATTGGAAATCATTTTGCTAAACTACAGCACAGTTCAGAAACTTGGTCCTCAGATACAAGAACCCCAGGAGGAAAAAAAAAAACACAAAATGACACACAAAAGCCCCCCAATCAAACAAAAAAAAAAAAAACCCACCCCAAACCCCCAAAAGTACCAAAACACAACTGGAAGAAAATATTTATCAAGAGGTAAACTGTAGGGAGGGTGTGAAAAGCCTTAATATTCACCAGAAAAAGATCTGGTGAATACTTCTTTACTCCTTTCCATGTCCCATTTGCTACAAAGAAGATCTGCTGGAAATGCAACCTGCAGCACCCATGAGCTGGAGGAGATAAGGTAGCACTCCCATGTTTATAAATCAAATATAAAAACAGATTTTAATTGACTTTAATCAACAATGATTAAGAGCAAAAGGACACTCCTCCATGCCTTCAGGCAACTTGCCATAGAGAGACCTGGAAGGAGCAGAGTTCTGCTGGTGGGAAGGCAGTGGCCGAGAGGGCTTTGGAACCCTGCAGGGAGGGTCAGAAGGATATGGAAACCTAATAGGAACTGAAAGCTCTAATTGAGCCTGGAGAAGAGAGCTGGAGGGTTTCTTATGACATTTGTGAGAGAATCAAAGGACTAAGAAAAAGGCAGAAAAAGAAGCTAGTTTTGGAATATTTTGTATACTTTATTAAAAAAAATATTTAAAAATTGTTCCAGAGAGACCCCAAATTACATTAGTCCTTAAAATCTCAGCCCTTACCATAACAATCTTTTCTGACTCAGCCATCAGGTGATAAAATCTCTTCACCACCTTAGTGTTTCTTCCCAAGAACCCTTATTGATCTCCAATCAGTTCTCTTTAACCCCATTAACATTGTTTTAACTCTCATTCATTCTCTGTACCATCCAAACCAGATATCCCCTTGGACTGAGGAATCATGTTAACCATGTGTACAATATCAGTTCATGCTTCCAATACTGAAATTTACTTGCCAAGTTTTCAAATGCAATAAATCCTTAAATACATCAAATAGAAAACCCCTACCTTAAATTTCTAGCCAGCACTTTATATTTTCACTCATTTTCTGATACACTGTTCATGAAAGCCTAATTCTGGTCTTCCCCCCTTCCCCCCTTCCTTTTGGCATGTTTAACCATCTTAAATTGTTCCTCCAGTAGCCCACTAAATGATTTTGTTCTACTTCACCCACATTGCTTCATTTCTTGTATCACTGCTTGTCCTTTGATTACAATTGCAAATGGAAAATGTTTGAAAGTTGGTTTTGTTCTGAGAGCAGCTAGAAGCGAAGTGAATTAGTGGATTAGCCTATTCGGCAAGTGAGACCCCAGATCAGAGGATACTGTAATAAATTTAATGCTCACATACTAAAGCTCCAAGTCCACGTTGCACAATCAACACCTATTACAGTGTCTAATTTAAAGATAGTTGTGGCCTTTGCCCAAAATTTGCAACACCTAAATAAGCAGGGCTGTTCCAGTTAATCAAAATATTTTCTCAGCCCAGCTCTCATGAAACAAATTGGCTGTTACCCCACTGCAGGATTAGGGGACACGTTTGAAATCAAAGCAGGGAGAAGAGGCATAGAAGTTACTTTGTCCACATGTCATGTTTTGAAAGTGCTTTTGAGCATCTTCAGAGCCAGCAACGGCACTCCCACTGCCCACAGAAGAGCTAACACGGAGCTGGGGGCTTCCCTCCCCACTCCACCCCCCTTTTGCTTTCAACTATCTTGAAATTCAACGACAAATTCAATTAAATGACAGTCCCAGAATGGGCTTCTTTTTGTACTGCTGGTAACACAGATCCCTAGAGTGTCTCAACAGTCTGAGCACGTACTTGTGGGTAACCTGAGCCAGAATCCCGGTGACAGCTCATTGATGGTCCCTTTGGAGCACGGGGAAGATGATCCCAGGTGGGTGCACAGAAATCTGCCCCCCTCAGCAGAGCTGTGAAATCTGCACAGGTATCTGAGAGCAGGACTGTGCCTACCAACAAGTGCTGATCCCAAATGCCAATCCCGAATGTATATTAGAGGGAGAATCGGTTTGTTAATGCATCTTCTTCCCAACCAGATGGGTTGGAGCAGAACAAACATGAGCCATACACAGGTGCTTGGCAGAGCTTGTGATGTGAGCTTGTGTCACTGTCTGGTGAGTGACATCATTATTATCTTTACTCCACATAACACATCTGGAGCACTCTAAGAGATCACAGAATATTCTGAGTTGGAAGGGACCCATGAAGATCATTGAGTTCAATTCTTACATCCATAAGGAGTTGAACTCACCACCCTGGTGTTTTCAGCACCATACTCCAGCCAACTGAGCTCACCTCGGGGTAAATGGAACACTTGGACCTATTCCTTGCATACTAAGCCCAAAGCAGAGGTGAGGGGTTTGACCTCAGCAGCAGCACTGCCTTGTGCAGAAGGGATGAATAGTTGATGATGACTATTGCCCCAGGAGGAGGCTTCAGTGCAGCACAGGATGCTCAGCTCTGCTTGAGAACTACTCCCATTATTTTCCTCTTATGGAACAGCTGTTTCCAGGTCAAAAACCTCAGAGGAAGCCCAGAGTTTCTACTATACGAAGAATGAAGATATAGGCAACCAGACAGTCACAGGCATTTTTGTCCTTCCACCAAGCTCTGGTGTCTCTGAGCTCAGACAAGTTCAAGGCTGGTGCTTGGCATCCCAGGGTTTCACTTAGCACATCTGTCATCTCCTACCTTTGCATGAGGCAATGGGTCCTGCCAAGTTCCTACAGCCCTTTGAAATGCATCCATTTCTTTGGTGATACAGTGTTTAAAAACATGGTGTGTCACCAAAATCCTACCAACGTGCTCTTCTGTCACATGTTTTGTCAGTAGATCAAAACATTTTAGAATTGAAGACACGAAGTACAACTTCCCTGATCCAGCATAGGAGAAATATACCCAAAAGAAGGACAATATGCTCATGGAAAAGTTGGAACAAGATCATCTTTAAGGTCCCTTGCAACCCAAACTGTTCTGTGATCATCAAGGGTAATATCAGAGGTAGGAACATCACAAGACATGTTCCAGGTACAAGTTATGTTCCAGATGTGCCGCACAGCCTCCTCCTCTTTGCTACATTCCAAAAACCGAGGCAGAGAAACAGTATCTTTTGTCCAGTCTCAGAGGCAGGACCTGTTTTTGCAGGCCATGTACCAGAGAGGAACTTGGTTATAAGACCATGAGAAAACCATAGTGCACTCAAACAAAAATCACACATAAGTGCTGATACCTCCACAACACTTCCCTTCTCCAGATCTCTTATGTTAAGCTTAGATCCCATTTTTCACATGAGCCTCAAACATTAACAACTCCATAGAAAAATGGGTTAAAGTGGAAGAAAAATATTTGCATGAACATTTTATAGCTAAAATCCACCTGTATGTACACACCAAGGCAGAAGGTCAGTCTTTATGCAATTTCTTGATTACAGAATTGAAATAAGGGCTGTTGCATAATGATCCGAGGCACACAGAGATTTTGCTTTACAATAAGATATGAAAAGATATCAAGATATGAAAAACTACTAAGTATGTCAAGATCAGGTTGGACAGGTCCAAGCAACCTGGTCTAGTAGAAGGTGTCCCTACCAATGGCAGCAGGTTGGACTAGATGAGCTTTAAATGTTCCTTCCAACCCAAATTATTCTAGGATTCTATTTGGAGATAACCAGCAGTGGGGTGGACAATTAATTACCAGGCAGCTCAGCCTTACTAAAACAAATATACTGAATAAATACCTGGGGATGCTCATAACCCCCAAACAGATGTAAATAAGGTAGAAGGGAACTCCATATGCTTTGGAGTTCCTAAGTGTAGTGACTGTTTCCTAAGAGCTCCAAGAACGATATCAGATTTAGGAGCAATTTTAGGGTGCAAACCTGAATGCTAATGAAAAGAGCGTTTCTCTTTTTACCTACCAGCTGACAGTAGGTGCATTTTAGCAGAAAACATTCATGGAAAACAGTCAAAGTTGGTATAATATTCACATTTCTTCCTCATACCTTAATAATTTTCACAATAAATAACTGAAGCTGTACATGCACCATTAATAAACCTTTAGAATCATAAAAAGGAAGAAGAAAGTTAAGCCAGAATGGCTAATTAAAATTAGTTTGTTGGAAGTTTAATCAATTAGCCCAGAGTTTTCAAGGCAATATTGCTGCTATTCACGCTCAGTGGAGGCACTTTCAGGCAGCCCTTTATTGCAACATCTCTGTTCAGCTGACCTTTACTTCATAAAGCACTGAGCTAAACATTTGATACACAGGGCAAAATCTGTTTATTGAAGGATGCCAGGGGACTGTCTTTAGGAATGTGATTTGTCCTCACTTGGGTAATTTACCAAAGACAGAAGAAAGTTGCAAACCTATTTGTAGCCTTCATTTGAAAGCCATGCCATTTCTTTGTAATGCTCCCTCATCTCAAGATTTGAGTTGTGGTTCTGCAAATAAACCTCCACCCAGACAGATGCTGCAGTGATTGTCTTGATAAACCAAAAAAAAACCCACCACAAAACACAAACAAACAAACAAACATCCTTCCACACAGCAGATGCTTTCTCAATTACTTAATTTGACTTTTGGGTAATACAGACATGATTTCAGGGAATAATATTTTCCAGACAGAACTTATTTATTAAGCAGTTTGTGGTCAGGCATCAATTAACCAAAGTCGGCAGCACATCTTTGGGAGGTACTAGTTTCCTAATTCAGAGACAGGAGGAGATAAGGGTGTTGACACCACCACTAGGTCCCTAATTCCGAGGTCAGTTCCCCCTGTGAACACCCACCCTGGAGCTTGTGAAAGCCCAAATGTTGAAATAACACCTGACATTTCCCCCTGAACTCCCACAGCATTTGCTGATTCATTGCCCACACGGAGGAAAAAGCACATTTACAGCTAACAACAGTGCCCTGCCTGGCTGAGTGATGGGAAACAGATTCCTGAGCTCGCTGTGGAAATCCCAGGATTTTTTGGTGTTTTTTTTTTCATTCTTTTGCTTATTTGCAGTCCAGTTATGAACTTGGCTTTTCTGCAGTGAATGGGTCGAGCAAATCCAAATTGTGCTCAAAAACATGAAGTACATAAATACAAAGATAAATAGTGTGACTTCATCCTACTGTATTGCTATTCTTTGCTTTGGATGGCCTGGAGTTGTGTCCGGGGAGGTTTAGGTTGGATATTAGGAAAAAGTTCTTCCCCCAGAGGATGACAGAGCACTGGAACAGGCTCCTCAGGTCTTGGTCACATCCCCAAGGCTGCCAGAGCTCCAGGAGTGTTTGAACAACACTCTCAAGCACCTGGTGGGATTCTTGGAATGTCTTGCTTGGCTCCAGGAGTTAGACTCAATGATCCTCTTGGATCCCTTCTGACTCAGGATATTCTTGGATATTGTTTTATGTTGTACTTTCTAATGAGACTCCCATGGGCATTTTGTCTCATTGCACAGCACAGCCACAACTCTGAACCCAGACAAAGTTATCCCATGGAACATTGAGGAATAGGTTGTGAAATGGGTAAACAGCTCCTGCCATACCATGGTTTGACCCTGATTTCAGAAGCCAATTAAGGTCAGGCTGTGCTCAAGCAACGGGCTTTTGAAGAAAAGCCTTTTGGCTGGGGAGGACACAGCTTGGCAGGGCTCCCAAGGGATGCCCTGGCTGGGTGCTGGTGGCCAGAGATGACCTTTGGAAGAGCTGTAAAGAGGAGATGCTGCTGGACACTACAGCACCTAAAATCCTCCAGGTGCATTTTTCCATGATCCCCAGAGTCACCTCAGGACCGTGTTCTTTTCTTGGCAATTGGTTTTCCTAAGTTAAGGTGAAGGGAAAACCACAGCTAAATCACAAAAACTGAGCAAAACTCCAGCTCTTGTCTCCGAGTCTCAGATCTTAGGTTTCCCAGAGAAGCTGTGGCTGCCCCATCCCTGGAAGTGTCAAGGCCAGGTTGGAGCAACCTGGGACAGTGGGAGGTGTCCCTGCCCATGGCAGGGGTGGGATGGGATGAGCTTTAAGGTCCCTTCCAACCCAAACCACTCTATGATTTCCTTTCAAATAAACAGAGTATAATTACAGTTCCCTTCATTATCTTTCCTACACTGAACTATTACTGGGTGTTGAAGTTGATTTTAATCTTTAAAGTATCCTCCAAATCATATTGCAGTTATTTATATTTTTGGAGGAGGGTGTTCAGCCCAAATTCTGTGGTTAATCAGAGAAGTTTAAGTTACAAGCAGTGCACACTTTTCACAGATTTTGGATCATCTCTTAAAAGTGTTCCTGCTTATAAATCATTCAAAAATTCACATATAACTCTAGAGTTCTAATGATCAAGGATAGCATAGTCATATTTGCCAACTCCTGTAAATTAGACATTCCTATAATCTATCAACTAATATATATGCATATGTAAATTTTATTAAAAAAATTTTTAGATCTCAAAATAGACCCAATTTCTCTCTATGGACACAAATTGCAGCAAAATATAAACCTTTTTTAATGCAGTAAATAATTTCTTGACAGTTCCTTTAAGTTTAAAGGGTTGAAAATAACCAAACTTGTATTAACATTTGCCTATAATGATAAATATGTTTATTTTTCAAGTCATAAAAGTGAAAGTACAAGCAATATCCTGGGAAAAAATTAAAAGGCAGTTGTGATTATTCCTAGAAAGTAAACCAGACTTTCATAAATTCTCAGCTCTATGTTGCCAAACCAAATTGTATCAGTTTCTCTCATCCAAACTTGTCATTTGCCTTCCTTTCCTCTGTATTTTGCTGAGACTGTGAAATTAGCAGTGTTTATTCAGAACCACATTCCAAGAGGCTGGGAAGAGGAAAAACTCCCTATATTTATCAAATTCAATAGCATCAGATAGGAGAAGTTCCCAGAATTCACTAAGATAAAAATCATTAAGTTATGTTTCATGTAAAGTTATATCTGGCCTTTGAAGTTTTAGATGAGAGGGACAGGACAAAAGTGTGTCAGCAGCTTTTCCATAAGCTGTGAGAGGCCTTGTTTTTGGGTGACTAAGAAATTTACTTCTTTTAAAGTGACCCAAGTTATAAACACACACACACACTTATATCAAGTGTCATGAGTTACTTTGGTGATTTTGGACCAGTATCACATAAATAAAACTTAAATGCATGAAAGTCACTATTTTCCTTTTCTATTTTTCTGCCTTTTCCATCAATTACACTAAATAATAAGAATTGGGGAGTTGTTATTACAACCCTACAATTTCAATTACCTTCATTCCAAAGACATATTCAAGCCAAAAGGAATTACATTCAAAGGACAAAGTTTCAATGAGGTGCTGAATTTAGTCCCTGTCCTGAAGCAGGTCCTACCATTCCTCGCCCCATGGAAGTTAATTCTCCTTGTTCCCAAGGGTCCAGGTTATTTTCTCAGTCCAATGAGAACCAAAAAACACTCAGGATTAAGACACATGAGTGGAAACTCCAACTCCAACTGAAGGCACTGGGTGAATGCTGCATTTTGTTTGGGTATATGCATATCCTCCATGGCAAAAATAGTCAACCAAGTCCATTCAGTAGAAAAAAGAATTCAGAACACCAGATGCAGGTATCTGTTTTAAGTGGGAATGGACCTGATGATCTTAGAGATCCTTAATGATTCCAGAAAATGTTAGCTCAACTTCTTTTATTATATTAACTAAATCTCACTGCTATAGAAGGATCTTGCACAACTGTCACACAAGATATCCTAGTCTAGAGCAGGATGCAGCCACTAGTCTGTCAAAAAATCCAAACTACAACACTTCGATTTAAAAAAGAAAAACTCAAAGCTCTATAAACTTAGAGGATGAAGATCTTCAATCAGAAAGCAAGAAAAATAATGTATTTAAATTGTTTTCATACTACCTTAAATCAACACTCCAACTATGCAAGGGCTACTGAATTCCTTCCCAAAACCTCTTGTTGGCTGGAACCTCCTTGCATTAATTTCCCTAACACTTCAATAAAACCTTTAAAGTAGCATTTTCTAAATTGATAATGTGAATTCAGCCTCTTAAGGACATATATAAAGAGCAAAGAAAATATAACACGATTTTAAATGTACTGGACACCTGTGAAGAAGTCTAGTATGTGGAGGGATTTCCATAGCCAGGTTCTGTCTACTCTTCCAGGTTTCTCCTAACTAGGTTTGCCCTAACTAACACCACTATTCCAGAGTGGTAGTAATACTCCTCCTTCCAGAGGAAAAGGTCGCCAGATCTGTGAGAAGAATGAAAACTCCATCATCCCCATTCCACAGAAATTGTCAGCCCAAAGGTTTAACAGTTGTTTATCAAAGGTTTATTTTATGTCTTCCTTCTTTGTTTGAAGATGCTCACAGCCTGTCCTCTGCTCCCAACTTTTCCTTTAAGATGATATATTTTCACCCATCTTTATACTTTCCAGCTCATTATGTTTTCAAACCTGTTCTCTCTCTCAAGGATTTTAAGACATCTGAAGCCCTTGGGAAATACATCCTTCATGTTTGAAGCTCTCCAGGTTTTAATTGTATCTGAGACAACAGAACCAGCCTTTCAGCTGAGGAATCATAGGAGATGATCTAGATTTTCATCCATTCTTTAACATTCTTATTAAAGCAGCCAGGGTGATGACTTTTACCCATAGAATTCAAAGGAGTTAAGTAGCTGAAAACTGCAAATCAAGTTCTTCCATCTCTTCTTCTTCAGCACCAATTTTAGTACGACACAGCGAACAAAGGCCTAATTTTCAAGGGTGTTACGCAGAAACTGCATTGACATTTAAGGATATTTCAGTTACCACTTTGACATCTAAATAAGTAGCGAGATTCGCAGCCGTGCTCAGAGCAATGGGAGCAGCAGAAGGCTGAGAACATTTGGAAAGCTATCCCCGAAATCCATAAAAATTAGCAAGACTAATTATAAGCAACTTCACTAAGCCTGATGCTTAGACATTTCAAATGACATCAGGGCTGAGCAAGGCTTTGGAGTTTTTCTAAAGCACACAAAAAATTAACTGCTCTAAAATTCATCCATTTTTTCTAATTCCCAAACCATTTTCTGACTGATGGGTTTATGAATCTCAGGTTTATGGTGATTACAGACATTTCTGGTGCTCAAGATCATTGTCCTTTCACCGACTAAAAAGTTTTATATGAAATTTACTCCTCTGCTTCAACCTGGCTCAGACCAAAGTGTGGATGAAGAGTGTTATGAAGAGGACATCTAAAACGGACAGCACCAAGCAATTACTGGTAAAGAATCAATTAAACTTTGATATAATGAATATTTCCACAATTTTGGTAACTGTAAATATTATCCAAAGACTCTACACAGTCTTACATTTGTCACAATTTTACCAAGATCTTATCTTTATTTCTATGACTAGAAATATCCATAATATGACTAGACTATCCATTCAACTTTCATCAGGTACAGGCTGAAAATCTGATGCCCTGCGATTTCCCTTCCTTATTTCTGATCTTTCTTTATTTACTTGTTTAAATGTTGTCACTTTATGCCAATTTATGAAGAAATCTGCCTGAAAGTAAGTGCTTAAATTTATTGCTCAGCTTTATTGACTGTGTACCTGAAAACCTACAACCTTCTGTGACCCGAAAGTAGATGAATGAACCAACTCAAGAGGAAAAAAAAGAAGAAAGCTCGAGGATGAATAAATGGTAACACACACTTCCTCACAGCAGTCTGACCTGAGCATCTCAGGGGAGAATCATTTTGTTAAGAATGACTACAGCATGTTTGGGAAACGGTGCATTATCAATATAATCTTTACAATTACAGTCATATGATCAGTACATCTGGAAAATAACAGTCAAGTGATTAGTCTGAACTTTGCCTGGATCAGGCAATTTTTACACTGCTCTGTCAAATGTCAGACCTCCTTCTCCCTCACCAATTTCAGAAATGTTGTACCATGATTTCAAGCAGTGAATCATCCTTCCCTGTGCCAACCATCTGTTTCGTCTGCCCCCTCAGTGTCTCAAATTAGATGACGGAGGGCAGGGCAGGCTTTCTAGAGTGGCCATTAATGTTATGGAGGAGGAGCTCTGGCGACAGATTTTCCATCTGAAATCATGGACTGTTAAAAACTGGCAAGGACGAGAGAGGAGTGAGTAGAAAAATCATGCTTGGAGGAAGAATTAATAAAGGAACAGGGAGGAAAAAAATAGAGGAGAGAAAAGGACTGGGAAAAGGAAATGCAGCAGAGGGAAAGTAGAAGGAATGTGTTGATATGAAAGAAAAAGTTTTTTGAAAAGGAAGAAATAAAAACACAAAAAATTCCCTGTGCCCTGTCTGTTGGGTTGTTCATTTATTCTTTTCAATGAATAGCAGGGATTAGAAAAGACTTACAGTGCTCACTAAAAATTCCAGAGGTCCTGGAAGAGGCAACAGAAAGGACAGAAGAAAAAATGATGAGCAACATAAAAGGAGTAAGACAATTCTCCAGAGTTACACTTTAACTCAGGTAGCTGCAGAAGAGCAGGGATTGAGGAGAACACTTGATCCTGGGAAGGTCATGAACATGCAAGCAATAGGTAAGTGGTTGAAGGACTCTTGCAGACACTTCGTTTCACTGGCCATGTCCTACAAATTCCATTTTCAACCCAACACATTCCCGAGAACCCTCACAGTACAGGATTAGACTTGCTTTTCACAGTCCATTCCCCATACCCAGGAATATTTGGATGGAGGAATATCACCCTTTTAAAAAAAAATGAATCCCCAAATTCAGTTAAAAATAAAAGTCAGTATTTTTGGATAATAATGCAAAAAAAGCAACAAGGCACAAAACAAACATACACCTTTGCTTTGTGTTTTCTAACTCCCATCAAGTGCTGTCCCACATCATCCCCTGTGTATTGTAATACTTAGCATTACACAGAGGCATTAACCGCACCAAGTATCTCTGGCTGATTTTTCATAAGCACAAGCAGACAACGTCCCTTAACATAAAGAAAGAGTTCTGAATTGCATATGATCGAAGAGTTAAAATCAACAATTTGGTCCTCTGCTTCAGAACGAAACATATTGCTACAGAAATGTACTGTGTTTTGTTAGTCTTCCAAAAATACAATATAAATCTAAATTTGTAAAAGTCTTTCTCTGAATATTTACCAGTTTTCTGAAGTGGCCTAGCTGGGAAATCCTACTATCCAGAAATAAGGAATTTGCTGCTGTAAACTGAAATTTTACCCCTTGATCTGTGGTTAGAACATTTGACACTCATACAATAATAATTAATTCAACCATATAAAAAGAAGCAATCCCTGAATTGTATTGCCTGGCCAGCACAGGGGAAAGGTTTTGCTAAATTTGGCCAAATATAAGTAAATTACTGACTTTGTCAGAGGTTTAAAAGTTTAGTCTTGCACAAAGGTCAAGTTGTAATGATGTAGCTACTGAACAGTGCATAAATTAATAATTCTCTCTAATAGCACCACCAAAACATTTTTTAATATATCTATTTTTTTTCAGATAGAAAATGAAACATCCTATTTCGCAGATTTCTAGGGTGGTTATTATTAATGTAACATTTTAAAAGTTGATTTCCATGACAGGACTTTTAAATACTATTTGTATGCTGTATTAAAAAAGTTCTTAAAAAAAAAAAAAAAAAAAAGCTTTCAAAGAAAAAAACAAGAATGCCCCGAACAATAATTTTTCTGAGGTCAGTTGAGGAATGAGTTAATTTATTTTTTTGGGAAAAGTCAGATAAATGTTATGAAAATAGATTATTAAAAGTACTGCAACTTTTTATTTGCATGCAATCATAGAGTATAAATACCGTATTTTCTTGCAGGTGGATTATTTATTCTTTAGAACAAATTTTGGTGAACAGCTCCACTTCTAAAACAAACAAAAAAAATCCAAAATATTGTATTTTACATGACAGACAGAAGTTAAAGGTTTGCAAACAGTAATGGACCACATTTTTAAGTGATCATCAAGTTGTGCTCTGATTTTGCATCCATGATTTTGCACCTGCACTCAAGCACAAAATTGTGGGCACAGTCAATTGTGAGAGCATCTCTCTGTTTGATTGTACCAGCAAATGAAAGAGTAACTGGGGATGCCTGGCTGCTGCACCCATCGTGAGATTCAAAGGCCAAGTGGGATTGCTTTTAAAATAAAATGGTGCTCATTTCTGAACAAAGTTCCAGGTTCACTCCCTGCATTTAAAGGCACATTCACAGGTTAGACTGGCTGAAGGTGGTAAAGAGCCTCCTTTGTGAACTGCACCTGTAGTAAGATTATTGTGAAAAACAAACTCACATTGGATTTGCCGTCACAAGGCATGTTTTCCTTCCGCAAATAGTTCAGACACTTTTCTATTGTGATCACACTGTCCTTTCCAAAGGTGATTAAATACAAATATCTCTTTAGTGAATTATTTACTTGCCTTCCAAGAGACAATGCAGTAAATCTGTTTAACTTGCGCTGTTAAAACCAATGGACATCTGACCACTGCTATGGCTCCCCCCAGGTACCCGTATATTCCGTGATAGATGCTATTTCCTGATCACAATCCCAGAAATGTGCCATTCATGGACAAAATGAAGTTTACTCATCAGTTTAGTTTGACATTACACTGCAGAGCCTTCTCTTTGTCATAATTTTTACTTTATGACAGCTTTCAGGGGAAGATATTACTACTCACAGCAGTGGATTTGACAGACAAAAAAATATTACTTAATTAATGTATAGTGACTTTCTTGCTCAAACAGAAGGAGCACAAGTCTCTTATTTTTATCCCATTGCTGTTATCCCACAGCAGACATTCCTTGCAGTCAGGAGCAGCAACAGGCAGCCATTAATAGTAAAGTGGACCTGTTTGAGGCCTCTTTGCCATCCCCATTTGTTTATCTGCTTGCAGTTTTAGGGCCATTTAAGTTCTTTTGGCTTTCATTTGGAGTATAAGCATTTATCATACTCTTCAAGACTGTTTTGGTTTTCTTCCTATGCAAAAGGAAGAAGTATCTGAAATCCTTGCAACTTTGTGGGCTGACATTTGGGTGGCAACTGTTCCCTCATGCATTCATTATGTTCCCTCGAATTCTGTGGTCATTCCAGCACTTTGTAAATTATAAAATCATAGAATGTTTGAATTGGAAGGGATCTTAAAGCCCATCTTTTTCCCATTCCCCTTGTTTCAACACCTTCCACAAAGTTGCTCCAAAACCCATCCAACCTGCTCTTGGACATTTTCAGGGATGGAATCTTCAGAGATGAGACTTTGGCTGCTTGCTCAGTGTCTCTTTCACTGATGCTGCTACAGCTCATTAATACCAACCCATAACACTTAATTGGGATATAGAGAAAAAATTATTACTTCATTTCTATGGAGCAGGAAAGAGAAAAATAACACCAAAGGAAAAGTTGAAAGATTATTTGGATCAGTAGGACCATCAAGGGATTACAGTACTATAAGACCCACTATCTTAGGAGAGAGTAATCAGTGATACCTAAAATTTCATTAAGATGTCCTCCAGACTTCAGTGTACAACCAGTCAGAGTTCACCTCACTCTCATCTGGCTTTAACTCAATATCATGTATCATTTGATTCATAAATAAGAAAATAAATTTCCCTTTCCACACAGAAAGATCAAATAGCATATAAAAGTTATTGCAGATCCTTTTAATTATTATTTTGTAAGAGACTTTGTTCTACTTTCAATATTAGCCAGAAGTCTTAGTGAGATGAGAAAGATGTGTTTTCCAGAGAATTAAAATTAGTCCAACAAAACAGTAAATAACCTCAGAACTTTGTTTTGTTCTTCTAAACACTAAAAAATAGGAAATTCTTTCCTTTCTTGTCCTCCTTTCAATCTCTGGTGGGTGAGACTGCCCATGTTTGTAGTTAGGCATTTGGCTGAAAAATCATGATAAAAGCAAGTGTTGTAAGTACAAAGCACAGAAAAGCCCAAGTCTTCCTTTAATGCTTTACTAACACTTCACTAATAGGCCCATGGGGTGCAGTCAGTCAATAATAACCCAATAAAATCAATAACGATAAACAAGAGTCAGTGTTCTAATAAAAATAGAATTTTAAAAATCCAAACCAGCTGTTCCAGTGTTATGTACAAACACAGGCCTGGTGTGAGGGTTCACTCTGGTTCCAAATATCCGTGTTCAGCTGCCAGTCCCACATGCAGTTTCCTTGGAAGAGGATGAAGTGATGAACAACATACAATCAAGGTTTATTGCCAAGGTGAACACACATATTTATTGCCTGCTTTCATCTGTGATTTTATTGATACTCTTCAAGTTTGGTTTCCTTTTTTCATATTTACTTCGTGTCATTTTTCTCCAACATTTTCCAAGCAGAATAGAAGACCACATCAAGACTTTGGTCAACTATGAAACACCTTCCTCTGTCAAATTTGGACCTTGCCCATATAACTAGCCAGCCAATATATTCATTATTTCTCTCCTCAAAGGAATGGACATGTGCTATGAAAAGTTATTTGGAGAATGTACGTAAGAGATGAGGAACTAAAAGAACTAAAGAATCAGAAATAATATATTTTGGTTGTTAATGTCACTTTTGCTTCTCAACTCCACAAATATCTAAAAGCAGAAGTATTAGGAATTGGAGAAAAATAGCGATATGTGTCTCAAAAATAAGTGATAACTTACTCTGTATTTCTCAGAAAAAAGAGCTAAATCTTTCCAAACTTGTACATCAGCTATGGCCATGCTACACGAAGGCCTAAGACCAAAGGTTTAATCATCTTTAAGGGGAAAAAAATAAAACATACACTTTATACACCTTTTAAGACTATTGAAATACGTTATGAAGATTAATTAGAACCCGTTGAATTTAGAACCAAGTTTAACTTCATTTACAATTCTTTTGATGGGTAGAGTTTTAATTTTTCCAAGGGACAGAAGTGAAGCACAGGTTTGTGCTTCATCCCAATCCTGTACGTCATAGAAAGTGTTTGAGTTGATCTTCCCACTAAAAGGACCCAAGTTTTCAAAAAGAAATACAAGGCTTTGAGACAAGAAGTGGTTCAGATATCACAGATTAGAAAGAAATTGCTGTTAGAGAAGTGCAACAGGAATGCAACATGGATGACATCAGAGAACAGAAACATGACTTTAACAAAGACCAACTGCCCTCATGCACACAGAGAAATGTTCAAATATGCCTGTACCGCAAAAAGAAGAGAGTGAAAGACAGAGGAAGGCTCTTAGCAAAGGGATAATGAGGTCAATGGGTTGCACACACCTGGTTTTTCCCTCAAATTGTCGCAAGAAAACTTCTGCACCTGATTTGTTTTGCTGAGCTGTTTGGCCAGAGCACAGTCTGACCAGGAACTCTTACACAGAGGTCCCACCAAGTGCAAAACCTGGAATCACACTGTCACTCACCTTCTTACCAAAACTAAGGCTGAAAGAAAATAAAGAAGGTGAAAAAGGAAGTCACAAAGGCTACAACTCCTGAGAAAAGCCTCTGGCAGTGATAACTTTCAACAATTACACCATAGTTAGATATCCTGATGTAGATAAACAGGGAAAATTCTCCATAAAACAGATTTGGCTCTCATTTACACTCCAAAATCCACCCCTCTAATGGTATGAAGGATGTTCCTTATCTGTTTCCTATCTGCCTTCAGACATATTTTCTTAACTGGGTGATGAAATTTATCTTTGAATATACGGCTTCTTCTGAATGCTCCCTGACAAACCCCATCAAAAAGGGCCGTGTTATGCTCCAATCATATGTAGAGTAATGGTTTACTCATTTTCTGCATGAAAAGGTGGGCACAGTACTTTGCAGAAACCATCAAAGCTCTCATTTCATGTGCTCTTTCTGCAGTGCTCCTTTTGCCAACATCATTAATTGCACATGACTCTGCCGCATATACTAAGAAACACAGGCCTGGCCAAAAGCAGCTCCTGGCACCAATGCCATCCTGAGATATGCATTTCAGCTTAACAATATTATCAACACATGGCTTGGAATCTTACTCAAAAAGTTTCACCATCTCTGTTACTAGCGAAGAAAGGAAAAGTTCTCCAATTCGAGGCGTTATTTGAGAGCAGAGAACACCTTATTAGCAACAACCCAGAGACTATAGCTTATCCTTCTGGCTGGGGTAGAGTGGTACAAGGTTTCTAATATCCTTCAAGACGACCATTATTTTACCACAGAGACACAGGGCCATGCTTTGTGTACATTTTTATGAGAGAGAGGTGTGGAGGCCCAATCAGACAGAAAGGCACAGTTATGTGCTCGTGAAATGAATTACACCGACGTCTGTTATAAATCTTTAACAGAGCTCATGAGATCAATTAAGATGTTCAAGCAGCTACAAAAAGGATGATTGAGGCAAATGGTAACATCAGGATGACCATATGGTAAGGGAACACTAGAACTGCGTGGACATAAAACGTGAGCCACCGGAGCACCACCGTTAACAAAACAGTGAGCAGGGAAGGGACAAGATGATCGAATCCCAGAATATGCTGAGTTGGAAGGAGCCCACAAGGATCATTGAGTTCAACACTTAGCCCTGTACAGGTCAATTCTCAAGAGTCATACCATGTGCCTGAGAGTATCCCAACACTCCTGGTGGAGCTCTGGCAGCTTTGGTGCTGTGCTCACTGCCCTGGGGAGCCTATTCAATGCCCAACCACCCTGTGGGGGAAGAAACTTTGCCTGAGATCCAACTTAACCCTGCCCTGACACAACTACAGGTCATTTCTTGGGCTCCTGTCCCTGGTTCCCACAGAGCAGAGCTCAAGGACTGTCCCTCCTCTGCCCCTCCTCAGCAAGTTGTCCCTGCAATGAGGTTTCCCCTCAATCTCCTCCAGCTGAACACACCAAGTGCCCTCAGCTGCTCCTCACACGCTTCCTTCCCAGGCCCTTCCTCAACTTTGTGCCTCCTTTGGATGCTCTCTAATCTTTCAATATCTTTATTATATTATGGTTCCCAAAACTGCCCCAATATTGCAGGTGAGGCCACCCCAGGTCAGCGCAGGGCGGGACAATCCCCTCCCTGGCCTGATGCTGAGAGAAATATCAGAAAGAGAAAAAAAACAGCTTGGGTGCTGATACACATGTGGGATTCAGTAATATGAGATTCAAAGAAGGACAAGGTGTTTTATTATATAAGTTCCAGGTGCAATGTGTTGGTGCATCAGAGTTGACGATCCCAACCCCAACTTTTATGGGTGGAGAACATGTGGCCCAACCCCAGAACACCACATAGCTGAATGTTTTAAATAATTATATGTAATACAAGACAATCAGCTATAAACAGCAGTGATTTTATCTCTCTCTTGACCTGCAGGGTTAGAAAAAATTAATTGCCTGGCCCCTTTTAAGATCTCAGACAGTTTCTCTCAAGATTGTTCACTGAGCTGTGTTACCATGAGCCATCATCACTGCAGGACACAACAGCCCATGGACAACTTGTTTCACATGCACTTGGGTTATTGTAAGGTGATAACAACACCATTAAGTCATATCACTGCTGCAGTAAGATTAAAAGACTTTCACTTCCTAAGGTTGTTCAAACTGCTGAAGTGCAGTAGACAGTTTAGCCTAAGCTTGCACAGCAGTCCTAAATCCATACTGGCTAATGGAGGCAGCATGATGGGAAACTAACCTGATTTAAACATGATGGAAAACACATCCTCAACACCTGATTATCAAAGAGGAAACAGTGCAGAACCCACGTTTTGCAGAGCTCGATTCCTCCTCTGAGCAAGGGGCAATTTAAACAGAATATTAATACATATAATAGCTTCATCTTTAGATATGTTAAATTTTGATTTGAAGATTAAGTTTACTTTATGATTAAATTCAACTTCCTCCCACACCTATTTTAAGAATTGACCTTAAATAATAATAATTAAAGTGGTTCTAGTACTACATTATGTAAGGGTGGGATTGTTTCATCTCTTTGATATCAGAAAAATTAACAGGAAATAAATTACTGACATTAGATCATATTTAACTCCATTATTGTGTACAATTGTTCTCAGGTGCAAAAATCTCAGGAGTCTCAAATATTTATTATTGTGTTTATTTTTCAATCATCCCTTTTTGGATTTAGTTCTTTCCTCTTACTAAGCCAACATTGTGCATTAAAGTCCAGACATACAGTACCATGTTAAAAAAATACAAACATTTTGATAGAAAAGTTAACAAATTTACAAGATAATATTACTGTCCACCACTACACAATACTATTTAAAAAGGAGAGGGAAATGGAATCACTGTTTTTGCTTTCAGCTCTGGCTTGTACAGTGGCTTGAGTCAAAAATCGTGAAAGATGAGGCTGTCAAGGTGAAGGAGAGGATTAAGACATTTTGAAAATTAGCTTCTAGGTATAGAAAAAGCACTAAAAATATTTTTATTGATTTAGAGTAATTCTTTTTTACTTTCTGCGACAGATGGAATAGGTTTGCATGATTTTCAGTTAGTTCAGATTTAGGTGAGGACCTCTTAGAAATTCAGAAAAAAACTAACTCTCATGTGAGGTACCAAGAAACTGGGGAGGGCAGGTCACATAACTGCACAAATATTTTGTGTCACGATTTCAGAGGTGGACACATATATAGAGGAGATTTAGATGAGATATTAAGGGGAAACTCTCGACTACGAGGGTGGTGAGGACCCCAGCACAGAGAAGCTGTGGCTGCCCCATCCCTGGAAGTGTCCAAGGCCATGCTGGATGGGGCTTGGAGCAGCCTGGGATAGTGGAAGATATCTCTGCCCACGGCAGAGGGTGGGAATGAGCTGATCTTTAAGATCCTTTCCAGTCCAAACAATTCTGTGTTAACTGCATATGATTCTATCATAGGCCAGATGCATCTCAGCCCTCAGAGCCTAAAAACCAATTCTGTCCATTCTCTCATGAAGAAATGCCCTCTTAAAGGTTCACAATCACCCCATTTGGACCTCTTATCACAAAGCAACCAGATAGTTCTTGCTACCCACATGATTTGGGCTCAGAGCCCTGATGGCAAGTATCTTACTCTCTTTTATAGAAAAAAAAAAAAGCTGAATTTCTGCCTCTAGTGGAGGGAGAAGCAAATAAATGGGGGGAAAAGCATCCCCTGAGTGATTGCCAAGAATTCCCACAAAAAATAAACACAGTCTGGTGGTTATGTTCTTAACAGCTGTGTTAATGGGGTTAAAGAAACCTTAAAGAAACTCTGTCTTTTTTTAAATGAGCTCTGTTCTTAAAAACCTGATACGGTACAAGTTTGGCTTTTAAACTCAGCGTGGTTTGCAACTGAGAAAAGTGCCACTCAGCAACCATGGCTGTACCTGAGGATTTGAATGATTAGGGGCCTCTGTCCTGGGAGAGCCACAGGCTGCGGGCAGGACAAGGATTACCAGCACTGTGGAAATCCTCAATATCTTCTTACAAGGAGCTTGTTGTAAGCAAAGCACTGTATTTGGGGATAGCAGCTATATGTGGTATCTCATCATGCTCTGTTTCCTTATATACCTCAATTTCTACATCAGTGAAGTTAAAGTCAGAGATTTTGAAGTCAGAGATTTTTCATAACTGATGTTCCTACTATTAAAAACTCTTAACTCCCTTCCAAAATACAAAACTAAAATAATGTACAACAAAGAAAGTATTTTCTCAAGTTTTGTTTCTCTTATACAAAGAGCTCAAGGGATGAAATTTAGGAGAAAATTACCAACTTTGATCCTGTCCCCAATTCTTTCTCAAAATGGGCAACAGGTCCCAGTCCAATGTCAATATAAATATTTTCCTTGAAATAAAGAATGACAAGGGAATGCTATGGAAGGCACCAAGGCAAATGAAAAGCAACCCTGTGGGTTGTAATCCTTACGCACTTCCCAGTGATTACAACATCAGGTCTTGCTTTCTCGACCCATTTATTGGTATTTCAGTAGCACTCAGGTCCTAGTGGCATAAACTCTGTATTCATTATGATATCAGGTTTATTATTAAATCCACTGGATTTCTGAAGAGGAGCAAAAGCAGCGTTTGCTGAGCAAAATTGTCTTCTTGGCATTAAGATAATTCAGAGCCTCAGAATAACCTCACCTTCACTGCCTTCAGGATGTGCTTTAGGCCTGGTGATATCTATGGGCACGAGAAGAGAATGCACAGCACCCAACATAAAGTTAATTGCTTATTATCTTAATCTTATTTAACCTATCTCAGAAAAGAAAGAGCAGCCATTGATACTTCCCAGAAAGAACAAGGCATACTGCAAACTTTTTAATCCAGTTCACAGCTGTGACAAGTAGCCCTTGGTAAGAGGCATCCCTCCAGAGCCTCTTTCTCTAACACAGCCTATACTTCCCATTTACAAAAAAACCAATAACTAAATGTGGAAATACACAAGTAATGGTCCTGTGCCTTTTTCATCTGGATGGACTCCCCATCTGACATCTCTCTCCTAAGACATCCTTCCCAAGTAGCAACTCTGCTGCCTCTGGCATGAGAACAGGACAAGGAAGGTGGCCCTGGAGACAGGGACACGAAGGGCCAGCCACAAGCATCGTGGAAGGGAAGTTGTTTTATGTCCTGTCCCTTGCTGGCTATACCAGTCTGGCTGATCAATCCATTGTCTCCTCTGGACAGAGCAACAGCCTCTAGATTAGTTCACTTTTAGCACAGAGTTAGCAAAACAGCCACTACCCAAATCCCAGACACTTTTGGATCAAGGCATCACTGCAGCCTCACAAAAGAAGGTCAAGGAGATACTTTTCAAGCTATAATCAATCTGACAAAAGAGTCCAATATTCCACAGTATTTAGGATAGAAAAAAATAAAAAAGTTCACAGCACGAACAGCAACAGCAGTGGGGGTCTCCCTGAGTAGTGTATCTTTGAGAGCAGTGAATCATTCCAATCTCCTTGCAAATGTCAGACGCCTGATTTTCCGTGTCATCTGTGGCTCTGAAACGGTTTCAAGTGAGACCTGCTGTCGCTGCAGGGGCTGGGGAAGGAGGGAGGGGTTGTGTGGGGCTCGACAGGGCCAGCAGCATGAGATGCCTTCACACCTCTGCCACCAACTGCAGCTGCACAGCCAGGACAAGGCTGAGCCCAGAATGGGGTCTGGGCACAGGGTGGAGCTGCTGGAGCACAGAGCAAAGCATTCATGTCACGCTGTCTGTGCATATGGATTGTCAGGTACAGTACCCTATCCAGGTAACTTGGTCTCTCCTGCAATGAGAAGCAGGAGAGGGTATCTTGGTGAGGCCCTGGAGCAGGTTGGGCAGAGAAGCTGTGGCTGCCCCAGCCAAGGAAGTGTTCAAGGCCAGGTTGGAGCAACCTGGGATAGTGGAAGCTGTCCCTGCCCATGGCAGAAGTGTTAGAACAAGATAAGCTTTAAGGTCCTCTCTAACCCAAACCATTCTGGGATTCTATGATTCCACTCACAGTTACTGTGCACTGATGGACAGGCTTAGATTTAGGCCAGCTTTGCAGATCCCAGCTGCATTTCCTGTATCACAGAATCTCATGGAATCATAGAATAGTTCAATTTGGAAGGGACCTTAAGGACCATCCCATTCCAACCCATTGCCATGGACAGGGACACCTTCCACTATCCCAGGTTGCTCCAAGCCCCGTCCAACCTGACCTTGGACACTTCCAGCCACAGCGTCTCTGGGCAACTTGTGCCAGGGCCTCAGCACCCTCACAGGGAAGAATTTCTCCCCAATATCTAATCTAACCCTGGCCTCTGTTGATTTGAAGTCATTCCTTCTCCATCTTTCCTGTAGGCTCCCTTCAGGTACTGGCCTGCTATTGGTTCACCCTGAAGCCTTCTATTCTCCACACTGAACAAAACAGAGTTATCTCAGCCTTCCCAAGGGCAAGTGTGGGGTCTCCAATAACACAACTGCCTTAGCATAACTCATTCCATCAGACACACAGCAAAAAGATCATTTGCGAATAAGCATCACCAACTGCTGGGTGACACCAGTGCAAGACCTCTCCTTTGCAAAGCAGAAGAAAGAAGGGAAGAGAAGAGAAGGCAAGGCATGGAGATGATCCTACAGAAACTTGTGGATGCATTAGTGGCCACGTAAAGAATTAGAATAATCTCCTTCCTAGGCGGGTTGTAGAAAAACTAAAGGAGAAGTTTAGACCTCTTCAGACACATCCCCTGACTTCTACTCCATGTGGCATACACATCAGATGCCCTCAGGGATATGTTGTTGCAGCTGTGCCTGATCCTACCTTTGAACATGCTTTTCCTTGCTGCCCTGGAACTGCCTGAAAGCAACTTCTTGTAACTGTTTAATTAGAGGTGACTGCCACTGCAGAGTGTGGGCTTGGGAAATAAGTCGCTGTTATATTCCCACCTGGCACACTACATAGCTATCATCCCAAGCATGGAGCACTATCCAACACAGAGGATGGACAGAGGAAGGGCTGGAGAGTCTGCAGGGGATCTCCAAATTGACCATGTCCCAGGCTCTGGAGCAAGCAGAGGGCGCCCAGAATGGTCCCTCTATGTTTTCTGTACTCCCTGCAAATATTTCAGCTGAACCGTAGGCTGGAGGCGGCAGTAGCTCAGCCATACCCTGCTTTGCTCAGGAAAAAGAACATGCAGACTTTGCAAGTGTGAACTTGTCTTTAAAGAAGTCCACACAAACTGAAAATGATATTCTACAAAGCAAGAAATCCTTTGGCTTTAGAGTTTCATAACAATCCCTGTAAGTAACTTCTCATACTGAATATTTTCCTTACAGTATGAACACAAAACTTCAACACAAAACTATTTTTTCTGCCCTCACTTCAGCTGAGCATTGTGAACCAAAGCAACTAGTAAATCTTTTTGGGGAAAATGTTTGGACTCAACCACAAACCAAAGTACCAGCTGTAATACTGAGCCTGCTAAGGAGGGTTCCCTGGCCCCTGGAATTTTGTCTAAATGACACCTCACTGCCCTCCCAGCACACGGGCACAGAAACTCTGGAAGAGAAATGAGCAGGACACCTACACAAGGGCAGTAAATGCTCTGCCAAACCCATCAAGATTTGAAGACAGGTTTGCTATAGCACCTTCACTACCCACATGCAAAATCAAGTTGATGTGAGGAGTCCAAGGAAATAGGAGACCCCAGTGCTGGGCAGGAGACAGTTTAGTCAAGACAGAAGGCAATCTTGAATGTTCAAAGAGCTGTACTTTGGCCCCTTCTTCTCATACCAGATGGATTTTCTGGCTGAAACTTATCTGCAATTTTCCTCACAGCCACTTTACAAAGAGAACAGAGCAAAGAAACCACTTGGAGCTGGTTTCTCTAGAACAGAGAGAGAATATCCTCAGTGCTCTTTTGGATCTCATAAGTCACAGGAGGCACCTTATCCCTTACCTCCCAGTTCATACGTTCCTTGCATTTCCTTGATCACAATCCAGTTTTTGCAGTTTCCACTTGACTCTGAATTCTACAAAAGAGCTTGATTAGGTTTAAAAGTGGAGCTCAGGAAAGTTTCAGAAAATCTCCCTAGTCTCTTAAATATACATGGTAGGAAATCCACATGTTTCAGGTCTTCACGACCAGAACATGGGAATACCAGCTTGCCCAAAAGCTGGAAATAGTCCAGCAACCTAAACATCATCAAACTGGGGATGCTGGGAAGAGACTCTAGATCCAGGATTTTCAACTGGCCTCATCCCAGTGATATTCTGGCACAGACCCAAAAGTGCCAAAACGCTTTGGTGTTCTAATCCTCACTAAAGCCCTGACATACAGCTCTCTTCCACACTTCCCAAATCCTCTTTCCACTTCAGCAGACAACCCCCCGATTTTCATACATTCCAGAGATGCTTTATGTTGGATCTTAAAAGCAGTGATTACTCCAGAGTAATTTTTTTGGTTGTCAACAGTGCCACATCTCAACGACCTTCTCACCTGATTGCCACGTAGAAAGAGCACAGGCTACAACAGTGTTACACAAATTGCTTCCAGCAAACACAACTTTCTGCAAGAGAGCATGACAGGTCCAAATTCCTGCACTTTCTGGGTCTTAAAGGATGAATTCCAGTTTGATTTGGTTTAGAGGTATAAGCAAACACCTGTGAATGTCATCTTAAATCACTGAACTTTATGACCACAAAATATAAGTAATTAAATGACAAAAGAAACTTATAGGGAGCATTGAGGGCCCCATTTAAACCCACAGAAGGAAGCAGATTCCGAGTTAAACTGAAAATCTGGGTTGATATGGGCCTATCTCATGCTTTTGTGGGCTGCAGGGAGAAGGAGAGGGATGAAAGAGGTGAATTTATGTACCTTCAGCACAGGATTCCGGAAAAGAGACTTTAACCTCAAGCATGGAATTGCTAATGGGATCTTGCTTGAGGAAAGACACAGTGTGTTGTGGAGGCAACACAAGTCTCCTACAACCTGGTCCAAAGACACTCAGAAAAAGCTGGAATGAGAGTTATTAATAAAAATTCATGTGCATCAAAAATAGCCATAGGCTAATTTTTTACCAAGTTTTAGTTAAAACATTTTAAGTCTACTTATAAATCCATAAAACTAGTTATTTGCTCTTGCTGCCCATTTGCTTGTGTGTAGAAGAGACCCACATTTTTATGGGTAACTTTTTCACTCAAGTTCTGTAGTTTTCATTCTTTTCCTCCAGAGACTCCTAGAAACTCATTTTACATAAATGTTAATGCTATATATTAATAAACAAAAATGTAGTCAGAATGCTGAATCAACTAACTTTTTTTTTGGAAACTCTTGGAAAATTGTCATACTACTGAAAGAAACATCAAAAACTAAGAGATTCCTCAAATAAAATAAAAAAAAGGAAACCCCCTACACACATGTGCACATCCTGATTCATTCCTTACTACAGCAGACTTTAAGGAGAAAATACTATTGTAAAACAAACACATCCTCACTTCTAAAGCTATTTTGAATAAACACAAAAATATGACTTATACCTCCTCCATGCCTTATCTTTTACAACTCACATCTTTTATTGATTCTTACAGTGGCCTCCCCCTCAATCACTGAGTCTTCCTAAAAAACACAGAGGTAGAAAATTACCTTGTACTTTAAATCTATTATGTCCTTGAGGAAGGGAAATGAGGAATAAGGGAGTTTGGAAAGCCACTCTGAAGCAAGAGAGATATTCATCTGTAATAGAAACCATGTAAACACATCATTTCTCAGAGGTGTATAAGGCATAAAAGCAGTTTAGTGATACACACAGCACTCTGCGAGCCCAAAAATCTTACAGGGTCATTGTCATTTCCACCCCGTCGCAGAGGTTACAGACAGTGGGGCCATGGCAATCTCCAAAACCTCAGCAGTGACCTCCAAAATTTGCATGTGTCTCTTTTACTCTGCTTCCAGCTCCTGTGTGGCCAGGCCAGCCCAGCACAGCATCCTCATGATCCATGAGCCCCACTGTGTGTCCCTTCTTGGAGAGGGCCAACACACAGTCAACCATGGTCTCAGCAGGGAAAGGCAGGAATTAGCAGTGGCATTTTTCCCCCCACTGGCCTTTGAAGATTAAATGCTGTGTCCTGTATCTGCTCTTCATGCACACAAAATAGTATGGTTTTCACTGTTTTGAGGATCAGGTCCTTCCAAGATTAATAAAAATAAAATATGTAATGGTTTCAAACTCTATGATTTTTATCCATAGGAAAACTGCATGTGTCCAGAGACAGAGGCACGGGTACATCAGCTTCATTGAATTCACCAATGGAGCAGCTTTCTGGAGTTATTACACAGCTCAACTTCAAACTGGTTTTCAAGAAGACCACAAAATTTAATAAGTGCAATAGAGGGGAGTGGGTGAACAAGCTCAAAGCGTCCCTCTGAATTACTGTCTATTTATCATTAGAGCTTCCTCAGGCTAATTATTTGCTTGAGAAAATACCTTTAAAAATCCACTCATTTTAAAAAAAAAAAAATCAGCCTTTTTTTTTCCAGCGTGGGGTTTACACTTCTCAAGTTTCAGCAACATAACGTACCAGATATTTGATGTTACAGATGGTTGTGGGGAGCCAGAAATACTTAAGGGAGGAAGGGCAGGCTGTACTTTTTGTATCTCTTACCAAGAGCTAAAGCCTTTTCAGCAAGAAATTCAGCAGAATCGCGTTGGCTCACGAGCACTTCTCCAAACCTGAATGAAGAGGCAGCTCCAGAGGCTGTGCTAATTGTGCTGAGTGCACATTAATTGTGCTGCAAGTCCATTCGGGGCTCCCAAGGAGACTAAAACTTTATAGCTTTGTTTCAAAGTTCAGTGGCACATGGCACCCTCTTGAGATGCACCCCAAGAAGTGCCAAAACACAGAAGTGCTTCTTGCAGCCTCTCCCCACCACCTTTTGCACAGGTACTGGGTCTCTCTCCCCCTTATTCTCGCTCTCCCTTTTTTTGTGTTAACAATTAATTATGACACATATTTCAATTAGCATTCCAGCCCCGTGATGAATGACCCAGGTGCCTTTGAAACACGGGCAGCACCGTCCCCCCAGGAGGAGCCACCGCAACCCTCCAGAAGGGTTCCGAAGGGTTAATCCCCGAGCGAATGCTTCAGATGTGTAATTTAATACTTCATAACTGCTGAAAATTGGAGCCCACATAATTTATTTTCTTTGGTCTGGGCACATTTGCCTCATGCTTGGCTGTGGCTGACTTCAGAGAGACACACCTAAAGCCCTCAAGTGTCCCAAGTGGCCCATGTCAGTTATGCAGAGAGATTGTGGTACTTGGAGGGAGCCCAAGGATTAGGTGTTCCTGAGAAGGTTTTTTTGGCTCTCCAAAGCCCACGGCTGTCATGGGAATAGGCTGCACTCCTCCTGCCGCCGTGAAGGCCACATATCGACGGGGTATCTGACCACTCCGAGACAGGCTGTGCACAAAGGTATACATTAAAACAAACAGAACATGCCACCAAAAAGCACACAGAGAGGGAAGGAGGAATTGCTGAGCAGAGACAGGGAAACAATTGCTTCATTGTGGAGCCAGAGCGAGGAATCGCAGATCCGAGCTCCACCTACAGTCCCCTTTGCAGAGCTGACTCCAGCCTTGGCTTTCCTCCCCTGCCTGCTCCTGGAGTCTCTTTTTAATAATTATTCCTTTTTTTTTAAATAATTATTTTCACTGCCAAAGTGATCTGCATTTCTGTTTCAGCTGAACCTGAATGTGGTTTAATCTATCGCATTGTCCCAGTACTTCTAAGGTTAGTTTGCTTTCCATGTTTTGAAAGTAAATAGCCTGCTTCTTTCTGGAATTTGTTTTAGGATTCTGTCTCTATCACTGGCTTTCATTTGCACCAGCTTCGTATCGTCTGACAGTATTTCACATTTTTATTGCAGTTTGATTGCAGTGCAGTAGTTTCATCATTCCAGGGAAAAAAAAAATGTTTGTCTAAATTGTACTCTTGCCCTTCTTAAAAAAAAAAATAAAAATCAAGCTTCAAACATAGTGGAGTTGTAACTTTTAAAAGCAGTAACCAGCCTCTGAAAGGATAAAGTAAAATCACTCCTATTTGTTACTTTTTAAAAAATAAAAATCTTAGATACTGATTCAAGCTTTGATGTTGGTGACATACACTAGTGTATCTCCAGCAGAATACATGTGCTTGAGGCAGAGGACTGGGTCACACGGGAGGGGCTGCACACCAGGTAACCATGACTGGAGCTGGTCACCAGCCTGGGTCACTCTTGTGACCTCACCACATTCCAAAGGGGCTCCAGGAGGCAGCAGGTTCAAGGTCTCCAGCTCACACTTTCTGCCCTGTGGCATCTTGGGCAGTGGATTTTCACCCCGGTGGTCCCTGCCCCATTTCATTACCTGGGATGCTGCTCTCCCATGAATGAGGTTACACTCCTTCCTGAGAAAAGCTGGACACAGCAACCACTGGCCTTCAGAAGGTTATTTGGGCAGGTCACCAGCTACAAGCCTGGTCTCCCCACACCATCCATGGGAAGGAAATGCCACCAATTGTGCAAACAGAACATGGCTGCAGCCAAAACTCATCTCTTCAAGATCCAGGAGGGATTAGAATATCAAAAGGTGTTCAGCTTCTGGGCAGCTCCTTCATTCATCTTAGTTGTTGGACTTGATGATCTTAGAGGTCTTTTCCAAACTAAACGTTACTGTGATCTTCTGCCGTCTCTTACACCTGACATATGCACCTTGTACCAGATGCTCTACAAGTGTGCTGGGAGTTTCTTAGGTGACAAAGGAAACCAAAAAATAGAATGAAGAGGTACTTTGAGAATATTGTGCTCCTTCCTGTTACCTCGGCATCATGTGCTAGATCAAAACAGCAAGCTCCATTTAATACCAAGACCCTTGGTAGGGGCAGCACCAGGTTGGTTAAGAGGTGGAAGCTCTCTTCCATCAAAGAAACTTCTACATTTGAATTTCTATTAAAATAACATTCTTTGGAAATAAAAAAATGAGGATGCACACTAAATCTTGGAAGAAAGAACGAGGAGCATGTGACACAGAAGGAAGAAGTCACCTTCACTGAGAATAGGGTCAGGGATCACTAATTTGTAAAAGGCTTTTGCATGCCATCATGATCCACTAAGACAAATTAAGGTACTGGAGCAGGAAAGGCTCAGGGAGATGCTGCTCTTCAGCCTCCAGGGGGGGATCCCACCCCTGTGTGTCCATGTGTGCAGTGTGGGGGCAGAGGATGGACCAGGCTCTGCTCGAGGGGGCCTAACAATGGAACAAGAGGAATGGGCAAGAACTGATGCCCAGAAGTTCCACCTGAACGTGAGGAAGGGCTTTACTGTGCATTGACCAAATACTGAGACAGGTTGCCCAGAGAGTGGGTAGTGTCTCCCTCACTGGAGATATTCCAGAACCACCTGGACACAATCCTGTGCCATGTGCTCTGGGATGGCCCTGCTGGAGCAGGAGGGTGGAACCAGATGACCCATTATGGTCCCCTCAACCTAACCCATTCTGTGACTGTGAAAAATCCTTTTATAAACTCAGCACATGAGAAACAGCAGAAAAACCATTTAAAAATTCTCCAGCTCTTGCAAGAATTTTTAATGAACGTTATTATTATTGCCATCATCATCTCACTTCATGGGCCAATATGTCCAAAATTTACATAACTCCCAAATGCTGGTAGTTTTACCATTCCTGGATCCAAGGTGAGAAAGCCAAGTAGAAAAGACTGAATGATTTGGATGCCAACAAGAGTGTTAGAAATAGAATACGCTGTTCCATCTCCTGTGCAGCACTTCCCCAACAGTTTGTTCTCCGTGTACCCTTTTATGAGGCAGATATTTGACCTGTTACACCATGATGCATAAAATAATAATAAGTAATGAGTGGGTGGGTGATCTCACCAGTGTCTTTAAACCTCCTGCAATGTGTGGGTTACGAGGTTTGAATCACACACAAGTAGTACAAATTTTGCCTGCTGCTTCAAAGAAACTCTGGGATAAGGAGCACCCAACTGGTGAAGAATGAAGGAAATTAAAGAAACTGAAATAAGAATGAGAGATGAGTAGGATAGAAGCCCTAATGAAAACAAAGCGAGAATAAATTCCTATGTAAAAAAAAAAAAAAAAAAAGCAGATGTTGAGAATAAAAATTCTCAGCTTAACTGAATAAGTGCTTTCCATTTAGAGGGGGGATATATTGATAAAAAAATATTTAATCTTATTTGGAGAAAAACAGAACAGGTGTGACATTGATCCTTTCCTATCACAGCCAACCAGAGCAACTCCCCTGCCTCAGCTCACACACCAGCACAAACGACACCAGAATCAACTACAGAGCTCATGTTACATAAGAAAGAAAGAAGGAAGGAAAAAAAAGATCGATATTAAACTCATCCATAAAACCATCTGTGCCCAGGCTGAGTTTCTACACCACATCATCCAGAGCTCTGAGCAGCCAGGACTCTCAGAAGATGGCTCTGCCATGAGACCACATGGCCAGGCCTGACATTTATGAATGGAATTGCTGTTTTTTTCCAAATGTAAGATCTGAAACCATGGATGAGTGCCACCTCTTTTTTTACAAAACCCTTAGGAGGACAAGTATGCTGCATTTCTTCAATTCAGTGCTGATATATCTGATTTCCCTCCAGGACAGACCAAACATTAAATAACACTGAACAGGCTGAGCAAGGAGCTAAAGTACTCACACTGAAAAGTTTTCATTCTCAGCTTATTTCCTAGTTTACAAAAGCTCTTATCAAAAAAGCTCTCTAAATTGGAATTAGTTAGTGATCCAGGTCTCTAAAGCCCAGGGACTGGAAGTGAAGATTTCTTAATTATACCAGCAGGGGCTTGATTTCTATTCTTAGTGCAGCTGGGTAACATTGTTAGGTTCTTGCAGAGCACTGTCTTTCATTGGCAGGGACAGCACCTGCTTTACTTTGACAAAAATACAGAGCTCTGGAAACTGAAACATCTTCACCTCAAACACCACCAACTCTTCAGCAGAGTCCAGGTTCCTTTAAACCTTATAACTCCTTAATAACTCCTTACTTGGGAATCTAATCCCCAGTCTCAGAGCCTTTATTTTTTTCCTCTCAACTGGACTCTGTAATACTTGTTTCCCTCTTCTTATTTGAAGGAAACAAGTTGCTCATCTGCAAATTCACCTAAAGATGAGCTCCATAAGAGGCTTTTGGGGTCATGATTCAGATAATGAGCAGCATGACAAGAGCCTAAATATTCACTCACAGCAACTCAACTTCCCAGGAAATCCTTTCCCTCTGGTCTTAAAGGATGTACTCAATACGGAGAACAATAACAAAAACCAGCCTCGCACTTTATACAGAATAAAATATTGTACCCCATCACTGAAATCACCATAGATTAAATATGCAGCACTAAACCCCTCAAAATACTCTGATAAAACAACTCACTGAATAAAATATGGTGTAAAATATAGCAACACATGCCCAAAGCTGCAGTTCAGGTGCATTGGGGGGAAGGGGTAGAGGAATGAGGCATATTAGTTTATCTTTTAAGGCTCGTAAGTGGAACTCAAATAATTCTCTCTTTACAATATTTATCTCATACTGACAATGTTCTCTGAAGATAAATGTACTCTGGACTCAGAACAAGGTAGAATTATTAAGGCAACTGCTTAAATCTCATCATTGGACAACTGCTGGTCACCCTTGTGGGAAGAATTTGGTGGCCATCCTCAATGTCTCTCTTTTTTACCCGCACAAAACTCATGCAAGACAAGCCAACTGCATATCACGAGGCAACTGGTGGTCACATGAGATGCTATTTTTAAGAAAGACACAGAAATTTTTTGCATCTTCACATTCCTATCTGTTCAAGCTGTTTTATCAAAACTCAAACTTTCTTGCTGGGAAACTGTTCTCTCTTTGGTACCTTTGCTGCCAAAATCCAACTGTAACAACAAAAGTTTATAAACAATGAAAATTCCAGCTGCTTGACATCAGCCATGTGAAGCTTTCACTTCACACTGATACAAATATTTACCCTGAGCTCTGGCAAAGCTTTCCTTGCCCATGTCGCCCTTAATCATACATTTTTCCTTGATTGAGTTATGCTTTCCAGTACGTGATTTGCTCTGGTTTACTTTTTAACACATCCCAGAGGCTTCGTCAAACTCAGCTCTGTGCAGGCCCTGTCATTTGGTAGCTGCCAAACGTGCTGCTCAGAAGGACTTTGGCAAACAGCAAAACAGTGTCTTTTTCTAACTGCTCTAATAAATGTGTTTGTTCTTTTCTGACCACCATTTATTTCTTAGATCCCACATATCCATAAAGCAATGAGCCAAGAAAGTAAGCAGAAACACACTCATTTTCCCTTTAATCTACTCCCTGGAGGCAATGCTCTGACTTCTCTTACAGACACCTTATAGCTAAGAAGCTGCAAACTATCGATGACTCACTTTTTATTATTATTTACGAGACAGAAAGGTTATTATCAGAGGGAGCAATAACAAAGAATCACTTTGTGGCTGATTTAATACTTACAAAACTAAATATACAGGAGTCAAAACAAATAAAACTCTACCTGAGCAAACAGGATCATCACAGACTATTTTGACAATTATAATTAAAGATATTCTTCCAAAAGAAACAAAAACTGACAGATTTCTCAGTTACATTCATATAAAGCCAAGCACAACAAGGAGGAAAATCTCATCTACAATATCTAACATGGAGAGGAAAAAATTGTTTCAACCTATTTATGTGAAAGTGGACCTAAATTTTAACCAATATATTTTTCTTACACTTTCCTCTTACATCTCTCTGGAACCCACTGAGAGGATGAAGGAAAGCAACAAGGAAAACAAAAAGATTTGAGTCCTGGGGCAGAAGTGTTCTTAACTTTGCAAGTTTGTTCTTACAAAATGAAGTCCAGCTTCTGAATAATCTTTGTGTACAGACCTTTCTCAGCGAAGCGAGGTGGGAATTCTGCTGCCCAACTGAAGAGCCTTTCATTTAGGACATGTATTTCCACGAATACTCAGCTGTAAATATGATTAAACACAGACATGGGACAAATTTCTTCTTCACCTACCTTTTCTCAGTGTCTTCATAGTTATTCTTCC
Organism: Serilophus lunatus; assembly: GCA_013399895.1. NCBI lineage: Eukaryota > Metazoa > Chordata > Aves > Passeriformes > Eurylaimidae > Serilophus > Serilophus lunatus. The sequence goes on along the minus strand of VXBA01002417.1, from coordinate 750,672 downwards.
TTCCCAGGAGTTATTCCAACATTGTACTTGCAAGAAGAAACGAAGAGCTGCTCTTCCCCCCCCCCGCCGCCTTTTTAATAATTAGTATTTGGAAAAATAAATATTTTTTTATTAATTAGATAAATCTTAAATGCAAGCCTATGTTTAGTACACTACTAAAGGAAGCATCAGGTCCGAGCTCCTCCTGGAGGTGGATCAGCCATCTATAGGAAGTGACAAATAAACTGCACCTGAAGTAGCTCTAAACCACAACTGCATGCAACTAACAGGTTGTTAAAGTAAATCACCACCATTCAAGTAGCAAAAAAGAAGATATTGAAAGTCTCCAGCAGATAAAAATGAGGGTTGAGGGTGAAAATGAAGAACTCCTGATCCACCTGAAAAATAACTCAGATGTCTCGAATTTATTTATTATTTTAATAAAATTTACTATTTTTAATAAATTTTTGCTGCATGCACTATGAGATCCCAGGTGAACTGTTTGAAAGCTAACTACTTTAGTGCTGCACTGCATTTTTCCTTCTTTCATTTTCTTTTTGTCTGAAGTTTGTTTACTACTCATGTTTCACATCAACAACAAGAAAACATAGAAAAAATATTTTATGGTCCTAATAAGTCACTCCAGTTCAGATGTAAACCAGTCAATAGATTCCTAAAACTTTACATAATCTTTATTTAAAGCTTCAATATTTCAACTAAATATTTCACAAGAATTTTAACATTTGGAATTTAATTAGGAAAAGTTTGCTTAGTTTATGTCAGACACAATTATATTGAAATACATATTCATGATCCCTGTGATCTACCAGAGGTTCCCATCAGGCTTTTGGGAGAAGTGGCAAAGGGCAAAGCAATCTGGGATGACTTTTGTATGACAAATTGTTAAGCAAGTGACAGATTCACACTTCAAGCTGGTCACTGCACACGACGTAAGTGAAGCATCTGCAATGAATTTTCACCTCTGCCTGAGAGAGAAGGATCACCCATGGTGGTCCCTTCTCCAGTCCCAGCATGGCAGGGACAGAGGATGCTGATATTTGTGACATAATCAAACCAGAAAAATCAGCCTGGAGAATTTAGAGGACAGATTAGATTCAGTCTCTCACATTTTTTCTATCTTACATTTGAATTACCCAGCTTCGGTCTTTAAATAGAAAATATTTGCAGGTTGCTAGGTGCATACTGAGTGCTTTGAAATCCTCAGTAAAACCCCATTTAATGTCAAAGTCATTCAGAAGCCTCATATGCCTCTATTTGCAATATATATATTTAAAAATTTTATTCCAGAATCACATCAGGGCCATTTTAACATTTATATTAATGAAATATGGCAGGAATCAAATAATTGTACACATTGTGGTTCCTGTCAGCCTTACAGATATGTGTTTTCATTGCTTGAATTTCTGGGTTCATTTAGAAATACAAATATTTTGACCTGGTACAAGGGTGCCAGAATTTCCCCAAAGCAACTGGAAAAAAGAGTCATCAGAAAGAACTGGAATATAAAGAACTTAAACATCAAAAAAGAATAAAAACCAGCCTAAAACATAGTGACATAATCCACTGGCTGCTCTCACAGGACCAAGTGATGACATTTTCTATACCTCACATGTTATCTATGTCCCAGCTGGTCATTCATTGGACACAAAAAAGTAATTTACTTAATTAGAAAGAGGAAATGTCCAAGTACTGTTGGAATCCATCATGAAATACAGACAGGTAAAGTCACAGGGATGAAGCCCAACCCAGGTACCTCCCAAAAAACACACATAAGGTGTCACAACAAACTGCTCCTGCAAAGCAAAAGGAGTCTCAGGTGATCTTAACTCACATCATTAATGACCAAACAGAAAAATGTACAAATATATAAAATATACAATTACAGCTTCCTACAGGCTAAATGTGCCACCTATAATCCAAATCCAAAATTTACCATCTCCACTTGCTTATTAATCCAAGAATTAATCCTATCACAAGCCATTGACTAAAGGAAAAAAAATACACATGAAGGCTAAAAAAAAAAAAAAAGAGGAGCAGGGATCAGGCAATTTAGGCTTCAAATCATTGAAATTGAAATTTTTTGTGTCACAAGTGAAATGAACAATTTGGACTGAAACCACCTTCTAATATTTCTAAAGCTCGTTCCAGCAGAGATAAAATTAAAAGCTCCCCAAGACTTTTGATCTCATTGAGGAAAATATCAAAACTTTACTCAGATAAAATGTTTTAATTGAATCAGTTTGTTATGTTTTATGTAGCATTTTCACTGACTGAAAGAAGCTCGTGTCAAAAACAAGTTAAAATACCTTTATTTTAGCCTTAATTCCTTATGAACTCTAAGGTCATACAGATTTCCCAAATCAGAATTTCACTATGGTTTTCAACGATTGCTCTGAAGAATTTCCTGGAGTTTGATGAGACTCAATAAATGAAACAAATTACACAGTTATTTTTTATACGTGTTATGGGCTTCCAATGGCTTCTGCATTTTTTTACCTCTCCATCAAATATCATAAAATACATTATTAATGTCTCTTGCCTCTTCCTCCTCTCTCAGTGTTTTGGAAAAAAAGGGGATGTTTTTCTCGTTTATCTGCAAATATCGATTTCTTTTCCCCTCCTGTGTTTCCAAAACTGCAAGAACTAAAGGGGAAATCTGCAAATAAGTGGTTTCTTTATTAATACAAGATTCTTTTCCTAGTGATTGAACAAGAAAGTCCTCTGCTGTATCAGCTCTCTGTCATTCCCAGGTGGAAAGTCAGTAGAGGGAGCACAAGAGCACACAGAAAAATGTTAAAGGGTTACAAAAATAACCTTACTTTATACCCAGCTGTAATTATTTTCATTGTTATTATTGGGAGGTTTTTTTCTTGAATATTCCACTCTGCCTCACCAGGAAACAAATGCTTGAAAATTATGTAAGAAAATCGTGTTGCTTTGAGAAAAAACAGACCCAAACCTCAAAAATTTAGCAGTAGAGATGAAAAGCTGGAGAGGTCTCTCTCACCAAGCAGAAAATCAAGTAACTTTCTTAAAATAGGCATCCTAATCATAATTCTGAGTAACTTTCTATTTTAGAAACTGCCACAAAGTATTTCTGACCACATTCAGTGCAGAGCTTGTAACAAAATGGACTAATCACAGCAGAATTCATCAGGATCTACCAGAAACCATCAGTTCTGTTGAGGCCTTGGACACACTTTTCTTGATTACATAACTGAAAAGAAGATAAAATTTGCTTTTCTTTGTATTCCGTAATTGAACATAATCTCAGTCCACATTCATCCCAAATTTGCTGAATTCCCTGAGTTTTTCAAGAATTCCTCAGAGCCAAAAATCTCTGGACTCTGCTTGAATGAACTTGGAACCATTTATGGTTGGTTTTTTTTTATCAAAACTATGGGAAATTCAATTCTTTTCCATGGTTTTGGCTCAAGGTCAACTACAACACTGCATTTCTGTGTGTGCTTCATTTCAACTTCTTGGTTTTATTTGAACCTTAAAGCAAGATCAGGAGGACAAAGTCCTTCCTCATACTAATGGATATAAATCCAGAGGAACAACCATGATTTTATTGGTGCTATTCCAGCATTACACCATTTTAAGTGAAAAAGTTCACGTGCATTTCAAGGCTGAGGGGAAAAATATCTGAACAACTCTACCATGGATCCCTGCAAACCACAGAGCTGAACATTCTTCTCATTCCTGTGCATAAAACTGCATTAAACCTTGGGTTACAAATCCCTACCAGAGGACTGAACATGATTAAGTATATGCAAGTTTATGCTCTTCCCACTAATTTAAGCTAATTACATGAAATTGTGTTCCCTAGTCATGACTGAAAGTTCTTTGGTGACCCAATAACTCATTTGGAGCAGCTTTAAGAACACTGGAATATCCCACTCTGGATTATTTTTCCCAAAAGTACAAAATTAATCCAACCCAAAATATCTTATTGTTATGTTTTTGCTTTCCATCCAAACCAACCAACTCACTGTAAAGCAGAGGATATGGATATATTGCTTCTAATGTTTTGAACACGTGGAGTGCAATGCTTTGTAGAGGAATAGGAATGAAGACACATGAAAATTAAAGAGAATAAGAAATAAAATCACAAAAATTTTAAGTTTACTTGATACATTAAGTTTAGTGTGCATTAAATTTCTCCAGAACTGCTCTATAAAGACCTTGCTTATTTCCTTAGATACCAACACAGCTCACACCCAAAGATCCTGACAGATATTCCATCAAGTAAAAGAAAGCAGAGATCCTCTCCAGCCTTTCCATCTTTGAGGAATTTTAATTTGGCCACTAAATATTCCAGCAAAACCCTTCGTCCTTCTGCTCTTGGGAGAAAAATCTTGCTTACAGAATCAGAGTCCAGATACACAAAGTCAAGGGTAGGTTCTTGTGTTAAAGACCAATCAAACATTCAGAAGAAACAGAAATACTCTGGAATATTTGAAAACACTTCCAAAGACCTAGAAGAATCTTCCATACAACTGCAGATTTTTATCTGTTGGCCATTTGGGGTTATAAGTGGTGCCACAGGACTCAGAGAAACTCTTTTGTACTATTTTAATATTCTTTTGAACCAGCTACTTTACTGCTCACACCATCCCTTTTTCATCCATGAATCATTTCCTTCTGCTGTCTTGTTCCCATCTCGTCTGAGCCCAGGCTAATATTTTCTTGTCTGTACTCAAATATTTATTTATATACATTCAGCAAGTATAAATCTGCCCAAGTGTCATTAAAACACTGTATTTCTTGCACTTGTTTAAAGCAGGGATCCATTCTGAAAGGTCAGAGCAGATAAACAGTGTGTTTATTGGCTTCCAATTAGTTTTATTCCACATTTGTGCAGCTGGGAGGGGTCCTTCTGATACCTAAACTTTGCAAAAATCAAGCTCATTGCATGCATCATATAACTTATATATAAAAGATAAGAAATATCAGGGTTATATATGAAATAAAAATAATAACAAGGCCACCTTGTGCATTGAGGTTACTGCCTGGAAGTCACAAGTCCTGTGAGCTTAGCCATTAATTCAGAGTTCTGGTGGAGATTTATACCTACAAAAATGAATTACACAAGTGATTAATAATTACAAGTAATTTCAATTTTTCCAAGTCAAAGCAAGACCCCAACCATTGCAAAAAAAAAATGGATTTTCTGAACTTAATAGCCAAGATTTTTTAAGAAAAATTAATCAGTACAAGAGTCCCAAATTAGAACCAAGAAACTGAGATCCACAAATTGATGTAAAATATCATAGTTTTTATACATGATTTGGATAAATGGTTTACACACCAAGAGAAATCAGAGTCCTGACTGATAAATGCTACCTACACTATGTTACACATCCTGAAATTAAAAGAACTATATAATGAGTATTTCTGAGTTACAGGAGATTCTGGAAAAGCCCTGCTTATAGAGCAGATTTCAATATAATTTTATTTAAAATAAGTTAATATTAAAGTGATAGTATAAGCATTTGAAAATGCTAAACCAAGAACACCGAGGCATCATTGATTTCAGCAGTATCCACACACACACGATACTTTTGTGAAATACATGAGAGATGATGGCACCAATAAAAGATAGAGTTAATCTTTATGGAGACTCAAAAATGCACAATACTCTACCACTGTACTGGCAGGTAATCTACTGCCTCTTTAAATAAATCGAAATATTAGGGCTAGGAGGGATCAACCTGAGAAAAATGCTAAAATATAACTGCTAAAGTTAATACTTACTTAATACTTGCTTTTCTACAAGACTTAAAATGAAAAGGCTTTCCAACTATTATAAGATGTACAGTCTTAATCTACATTTCAATAAGATGTTTAAAGGCAATGCTGAAACTGTCAAGGACCTTTTCTTAAGCCTGAGAGTTGCCGACAAAGGAGTGCTGACAGTTCCGTTCGCGGTGACACGGAAGCATTATTTTATCAGGAAAATGTTATTATACTTGTATTCATCTTAGAACTCCTCTTTGTGGACCCTTCCAAGCCCCCAGCTGTATTTGGTGGCACGGATGCTTCTCTACCACTTGTGGTGTCAGGAGCCCTGATGATAAAGGTAGATGAAGAGATTAATGTAAATGGACGTTTCTCTGCCACAGTTTATACTGAAAGGCTAAAAACGAAACAAGAATGAAATTTTTAGGATACCCATAAACTGTAAGTGGGCTCTAAAACGTGCCTAAAATTCAACCTGTTGTATCCCACAACAGCCAAACAACTATTTTGGAGAGAGATTTTCTTTGTTTCGACTTACATATCTGACATTAACATTTATATATATTCATTCTTTTTGCTAAATAAATTCATATTTTTTTCTTAGTCTTTGTTGTAGACATTATAAAAATAACACCTCGAGCGCCTTGTTAAATTAACTCTTTCATTAATAACGTGGCTCCAGTTTGAAAATAACCCTTTTATTGTGTGAATGTATTCCTAGAGCCCATAAACAGTTCCTAATTAGTCACATGTGGATTCAAATGCAGCCATAAACCAACACTGCAATGTATAAGAAACTGTCAGTCAGATCAAAAGTCAATCCAAATCATCCCATTTGCAGAGCTGAGGTGCTGTCGCCCTTAGTTAGCCCAAAATGTTTGAAACAGCAACCAAACTTTTATTGTAATTGAGCACGAGTTGAAAGGCTGCACACTTTGATGTCTTTGCTTTTATCATTTGTATATAGCTAAAAACAGCAGGATGGGGGGATTGGGGTTTTTTAGCTTCTTTCAGAAACAGGAGACACTACTTATTGAAAATACACAGGTAGGTCAGGCTGTATTTGTGGAGCCAACGTATGGTTTTCAATGGAGCATGTAATCACTTACAGCACCGCTGTTCAAAAGTGCAATTAGAGGAGTTTCTCATTACTATTTAACTCTTTCTTCCTGCCAATTATTGACCGAATCATTAAAAAAAAAGCATCTTCAGAATATTATCTGCAATGAGATCCTACATCTCTTCAGGAAACCAGACCTGAGGACTTGGACAGCATTGTCATTTTTCAGTCCTTTCGTTTTCCAGGAGGGGAGAGGGCAGCAGAGCCTGCTTGCAGGAAGCCTATTTGAGCAGATCCCTACAATCTGAGAACATGTTAGCAGAAACTTGAGAGGCAGCAATGAAAAGTCCAGGCCTAATCTTATTATAGAAACACTCTGTTATACTGAGGGAAATACTCACAAAATGCCAGGAGGGTGGAGCAAATGAAGGAAAGGAGCTTCATGCTGCACTTCCAGAAAGAGCACAAGAACACCCATCCAGGGTGTCCCAGACCACCCCTCCTCTTTTTTTATGAGACATAAAAACCTTCTTGCAAACAAAACGTTAACAGCAGAACTTCCACGCCTCTCTCTTCATTGGGGACACAAAAAAAAGCTCTTGTTAAATTCAGTAGACACTACAGTACTCCCAAAATCCATCGGCTGCTGGCGGTCTGTGCCTACACTGGGAATTCCATGGGTGAAACTTAATGCTGTCATTTTCAAGGCTGCAATTCAAACTCTGTGTTTGGTTTTGAGCACCTCACTACAAGAAGGACATGGAAGGGCTGAAGTGTGTCCAGAGAAGGAAACGGAGCTGGGGAAGAAGCTGGAGCACCAGGAATGGCTGAAGGAGCTGGGGGGGGCTCATCCTGGAGAAAAGGAGGCTCAAGGGGTACCTGGAAATCTCTGCAGCTCCCTCACAGGAGGGGGGAGCCCGAGGAGTTGGGCTGGACTCTGCTCCTACAGAACAGGGGACAGGACAAGAGGAAACAGCCTCAAGTTGCACCAGGGGAAGTTTAAATCGGATATTAAAGAAAAATTCTTCACTGAAAGAATTCAGGCATTGGAACAGGCTGCTCAGGGCAGCAGTGGAATCACCATCCCTGGAAGTGTTCAAAAAGCAGGGAGGAGTGGCTCCCGGAGGACATGGTTGAGTGTCAAGCTTGGCAGTGCTGAGTTAATTGTTGGACTCCATGATCTTACACATCTTTTTTAAACTTAACAACTCCATGATTCTATAATTTATGGAGCCTCAGCAGGACTGAGGATGTGCCTCACTCTATTGCACACCTGGATTCGCTTCTCTCCTGATAGTGGGAGAGCCTCTGTCCAAAGCTATCCCAGTTGCCTGCACCAATGTGAGCATGGAAGAGGGGAGGCAAAGGGGCAGCAAGGAGACCTGTACTTCTCCCACTATCCATGGCCAACTGGTTTAATTTCTATAAAATAACAGCAAGTGGACAGATCCACTGGATTAGGAGAACTGGCTACTCTCTGCTCTAACATGACATCCCTCAAAATGGGATGTCATCCATCCTTCCTTCAATCTCCACAAAACTTCTTCCTCCCAAAAAATTCTCCCTGCTCCTGTGGGTCAGCATTAGTTTAAATTCTCACCCTTTCTCCTGAGACAGGAATTTATTTCAATCTGAAGAAAGCAGCTCCAGAATACTTCTGTGTGAAGGAAAGGAGAAATTTAAGAAGTAGCCACAAGGCAGCTATTCCTTGGCTTGGAATTGCAAACTTCCATGTTGAGGCTTGCATATATTTTGTGCCAAAACTCACACGGGTGTATTTAAAACCAAATCATTATCAGGCCTTGCTGACAGAAAACAAGAATTTACCCACGTCACAAAAGGGAATAAGAACTAGAGACACCGGGAGAGGAAGAGGAAGTGGTGCACAAACTGTCCTTAAGTCTTCACAGAAAGCCCTAGACAGTACAACAGCATCTCTTGACAGAAATTGCCATAAAGTTTCTATGACCTGAGGGTCATCACCGAGACCAAGAATCCATTATGTGAGGGACTATATGAAAACATGCTAAGGCACAAATTCCAGTATCTAAAAAACAGATGGGAAAGGATTATGAGGAAAATTATGACTTGCATTATCCAGCTGAAGAACAGAGGAAAAGCAGACCTATTTTGTTCTCACCTTTTTTTTCTTTAAGGAATAGCACAAGTTCATTGCTTCCAATGAGAGAGAAAGCAACCTTTGATGACTTGCCCAAGGACACTCCAGAAGTCGTGGCAAAGCTGGGAACTCTACACAGCCATCCTAATCCCATGAACCGTCAGCCAAAAGGTGCTTTGGGAGAGTCACCTCAAACATTTTCACATTGAAAGTGTGCCCAGTGCACTCCCTCCAGAGTCAAGGCTTCTTCTCTCCTTCCCTGCCTTGCTGGACAGGGAGCCACATATTCTGGGCATAGAGTGGCATAGGGAAGGTAGAGCTTTGCACAGCTTAGCTTCAGTCTGAAATTAAAAAAAGGCTGCAGGATGTGTGGGAACAGGGCATCTAGCAGCGATTGCAGCCATTATTTTTTTCCCTCTTTTATAATGCTACCTTTTAAACTATGCTTGAGATCTTTGTTGTTGTCTCGTACCCTGTGGCACTGGCCTGGCGTGATGAGACTTCGGCGAGATATAGCACATAAAAGCATCCACTGCAAGTGTGACGAATTGCAATGACAAGGTTGGGTTGGAGGTAACTCGTGAATGATCTAGTGAATTGAAAATGCCTGCGTGCTCTGCCTGTAGCAGGGAGAAGAGAATATGGGCAGTGCCAGTTGCGTGCTCCAGGCAGGAGCCTTGCTGAGAACACAGGAGAAACACCCCATACCTTATTAACACGCCCAGCTCCTCAACAAGCTCCTTGGAAAACAAATATATAGCATCAGCAATCAACCATATTATTATTAATAATGCAGTTAAAATGTGTGGAGGAGGTGAATTTGATACGAATCCAGCATTTGAATTATGTAGTATTAAAATGAAAATCTCTGCTTAGGTACCCAGAGAACACAGACGTTGCTATAAAAACCCAACACGCTGCATACAAAGGCATGCAAGTAGCTAAAACCCAGCTCAAGTCATGAATAAAAACAATGCAATAATTCTTTGCACTCTAGAGCATCTTTCAGAAATCATTCTGTGTGCATTCCCTGGTAAATACAACATCCTTGCAAGGCAGATGAGGAACAGAACTCTGGCTTTCAGGATGGGAAACAGTCAAAAATAATCCCACACCCCAAACATCAGTGGAAGATTATTGAAGAGAGCACATGGTGATCATGACATATTACCCTTAAGTGGCATTTTAGTGTACACTTTGGGATAGGTATCTCTTCAATTTCTCCACAAAGAGGAATGCCAAAATCTTTTTCGTTTCCCTGGGCCATCACAATGGTAATACTGAGCTACCAACAACTCTCTCTTCCTTTATTCTTCGATTCTGTCACCTCCCCTTCTGTGACATTTTCTTTATCTATATAAACTCGCATGAGTAAAATTGTGTAGTATCTGTGAACAAGCAAATCTCATTTCAAATTTAAACTTAAATTTATCATAATAAAGCTCCCGGTGCAATCAACACTTACAAATCCACTGAAAAATTTTGTTGCTACATTTCATATACAGAAAATAGTCAAAACTACAGGTTTAAAACAAAATACAGACATGATACTTCAATGTTTGCTTCTCCCAAAAATAGCATTTTATAAAATCGAGCTTACATGTTACTACTGTCACAACTTACATAAATCATATTTATGGTGTGGCATGTTCAGGACCTGTTTTTTAACTTAAAGCATCTCTATTATACTGGAGATATTTTCCAATAAAAATTGAAGTATAAAAATTAACAATTCACTTCCAGGCAAGAGAATCAACTGGGACGTTCATTATAACAAAAAAACCCCCCTACCTTACAACACTTCTTTTCTCTTGATAAGCCTTTCCTGGAGCACAAATAAAGTATTGTAACTCCAGGGAAGGTCTGGTATTTAACAACAATCTCAGATCATGGATGTGTGTGTTATATTTTCCCAAAGTTGTCCAACACCTTCACATTCCCTCCACCCAACCATCAACTGAACAATATCCTCCTTTAACACTTAAACACTATTGCTTTGCCTCTATTTAACCATTACTGTGGGATTTAAATGTCTTCCAGACATAATTTTAATATTAACTTACTTTAGGTTGAGGCCTCTATATACTTTATCCCTAATCTTTTTCCATTCTGCTGCTGATAACCTCATCCCAAAATAAGACGTACCTCTGCCTGGGAGACTTGGTGTTTCATTAACTCCATTCAGGTTTTTATATTGAATCTATGAGATAGAACTTTACCTGGTTTTGACACTAAATCTATTGTTTAAAAACAGTTTTAAAGAATATTCATCTAAAACATGTAATCTGAGATAAATAACGGATTTGCTATTCCATAGAGTTCTTGTCCTTAAGAAATGCTATCTGCTAAGAAGTACCAAACTTTTTTTTTTACTTTGGCTTAAATAAAGTAAAATTCTATATTCTATTATAAACCAGGTAATTAGAATGACTTCTAGATAGTGATTAAATCAACAACAAAGAAACACCAGGGAAAAACAAACAAACAAACAAAACCCAAATCCTGAAGCTCTTTATTTTGTTGAGGCACTAAGAACTAGTTTCCCTCTCATAGGAGTATGGGGCTCTTATATTTATATTTTTACATCATTTATGTGGGCACAAGAGGTACAGGGCTGTGCCATGCAGCAATAAGTGGAGATTTCAGGTAGGTATTTGCCTTTCACATAGTTTGGCTGAAAGAGGAGAGAACATCATGGATACTAATGAAATGAAAACGGGGGAGGGAACAAAAATTCTCTGTCCAAAGTGGATGATACTCCAGAAACAGGTAATTGCAAGTGCAAGCAGAGTCCAAAATTATATATAATCACTGAATAATAAGGTTTTCACCAACTGGGTGTCCTGGTTTTCCGTACGGGGGGGATGGAACTCTGAGAAGCCCACGAACACTGGGGATTGTGCCGGTTTACCTTGCTCACTGTGCACTTGGACAAGCCACCAGCCAAAAATAATAAGGCCTAAACTTCTGACTAAGGATGCTCTGTCAAAATGTATATTTCCAAAGTCAGATAAAGTCTAGTAAATTAATGGAACAGCACAGAAAAGAGAAACAACAATAAAGAAGAAAACCCCAAACCACACAACACAAACCAAGCAAACCTTGAGAAAACTTTCCCAGCAGAAATCGCCTGCAACCCTCAAGGTCAGAAGACATAATACCAAGGACAAAGTATCAATTCCTTGTGATTATCTGGGCAATAGCTGGGACAAATAGAGTCCATTTCCAAGGAAAGACCAGAAACAAGGAGATAGAAACCTTTGATTTTAATACTCTTGGAGGGGACCAAAACTCATATATGAGATCTAACCCCATGCAGTGTTCTTTTCCTTTATCAAGATAAGCCACTAAATTACTATTTATAAAAGCTAAAACTTTATACATTTCTATACTCATTCATTGGGTGTTTTTATTAACTATTTTAGATTCAACATAACCATTAGGGGACAAACACTTTTCCTCCTTTATTCAAAAAGTGTTTTCTTGTTAAATGCTGTAAAACAACAGTAACTTTTTTATTACACGCCAAGATCCTTACTGATTAATGATGCCAAGCAATGACCACTAACATTCGATTACCATCCAGAATGTGTTTCTCTATTAAAGAAATTGGCTGGTACTTTAACAGAAACATTATTCAGAAGTTATACCCCCGTATCTTAAATTTTCAAGTATTCTGTGAGGCAGAAAGGGAGAGAAAAAACACATTTCTCCTCTCCCTTTTCATATAGCTGATGAAAAGAAAAATGTTTCCAGTTCTGCTGCGCATTTTGCTGTAAATTTGTCACACATCTCTAATCATTTCTACTAAATGTGGTTACCAGCTTCAGTGACAGTTTTGTTGGGAGGAAATCACAAGCTTCAAAAAAAAAAAAAATAAAAAATGTGTGTGCACATTTTATTAGTTTCTTTTTGAAAAGTGTTATCACTGCTGCAAATGTGTCTCCATCGGAGAAGTGGAACACGAAGGAAACCATCGCAAGGAGGAGGATGTGAGGCATCTTATCACAGCAACGAGTGGGAGTGAGTTTTCTTGTACTTGCTGTAATAGTGGTGGTAATTCTTCACTAAAAGGCCAGAATGATAACATCTAGAAAAGGCCCAGTGCCCTCTTTAATGTAACATGGCTATTTCAGAGCAAGATGATAACCAGCTGCAAACAAAAAATTTAATTTAAAAAAAGTTATATGGCCTCACTTTGAGTTGGTTTAAAGATCACAGGATGGTTTGGGTTGGAAGGAATCTTAAAGATCATCTCATTCTACCCCCTGGCATGGGCAGGGACACCTTCCACTATCCCAGGTTGCTCCAACCTGGCCTTGGACACTTCCAGGGATGGGGCAGCCACAGCTTCTCTGGGCATCCTGGGCCAGGATCTCACCACCCTCACATGGAAGGATTTCTCCCCAGTATCCCATGTCTCTCTGCCCTCTGGTAGTGGGAAGCCATCCCCCCTTGCCTTGTCCCTCCATTTTGTCCAAAGTCCCTCTGCAGCTCTCCAGGAGCCTCTTTAGGCACTACAACGAGCTCTAAGATCTCCTGGGAGCCCTGTGTTCTCCAGGCTGAACTCCCCCAGCTCTCCCAGTCTGTCTCCATAGCAGAGTGGCTCCAGTCCTTGGAGCATCTTCATATCCCTCCTCTGGACAAGTGAGGGCAGTTTCAAACCAGAATTTTTAAACCGGTTTTTATTTTTTTTAATCATCTGAAAGAGGAAGAGCTTTGCAAGGGGGAAGCTCTAAAATCACCATTTCAAGTGTTTTGTTTTATTTTCAAAGCATATTTGAGTTAGGACAAAAGGAGGACGAGGAGAGTCTAAGGAGTGCTTTCAAGTAAAAAGGGACGACCGGGAGGGCAGAATTTTGGTCGATGATTTCTATTACATCCTGTACATCCAGTCTCCAGGCAGAACTGGGGTGAATGAGCCAAAACGCTGGACTCTATCAATGCCATTCTGGCTTTTGAATGAATGTGACAGTGAGAGACTGTGGGAAGCAACTTAACACAAATGGAAAATTTGCAAGTGAAGAACTATAATAATCGTCTCCCATAACAGCCAGATCAGGTTTCGAGGATTTTTTTCTCTGCTTTTTTGTTGATGGTTTATTTTTCCTTCCCCCACTCTGAGTACAGCTTAGCTGGCACATTTTGTTCAGGATACTTATGAGAATGACTAACAATTTGCTGCTACTGATAAATAAGTTGGGTCACTCAGGCTCCAGCATAGACAATAGCAGCAAGAGTCTCAGGGAAATCCACTGACTGTCACATCCATAGAAAATTAGGCAGGTATGGAAAAGATATTTTTAATTATTACCACAACACATCCACTGCTGCTACAAATCAGAAGTTTTCTGTTGAAATTCTCTGAATTTTCTGTAGCAATTCCCCAGCTGGGAATAGCAGCTCTTTCCCATGCCAGGTGTGTGCCCCGGTAAAACAAAACCGTTCCACCTCCTTGTTCTAAACATCCTTGTTTTAAGGGCAAAAGGCAGAGTACAACCACCTCAGCCAAGTACCACAAAATGTCAGTCAAATTGTTGCAAATATACCCCAAGTTACCTGTTTTTTTCCTGCTGTAGCAATCTGGTTGCATCCTTTATCATAGTCCATGGCAGCTGATCCTACATCCAGGGAACTGAGAGGAGCTGTTGACTCCCTGGAAGGCAGGGAGGCCCTGCAGAGAGAACTGGACAAACCAGCGTTGGGCAGTCACCAACCATAGGAATTTCAACAAGGGGAAGTGCTGGATTCTGCACCTGGGATGGGGAATGAGGTGCTGGAAATCAGTGCCGGGAAAGGAACATGGGAGTCCTGGTTGATGGCAAATAGAATATGAGTTAGCCCAGGAGGGCCAACTGTGTCCTGGGGGGCATCAGGAAGAGGATTGTCCTGCTCTGAGCTGATCTGGGGTGGCCTCATCTGCAATATTGGGGAAGTTTTGGGAGCCACAATAAAAGAAAGACATTGAGCCATAAGGGAGTGTCCAAAGGAGGGCAAGGAAGCTGGGGAAGGGCCTTGAGGGGAAGGGTGTGAGGAGCAGCTGAGGGCACTGGGTGTGTTCAGCTGGAGAAGAGACTGAGGGGAGACCACATTGCAGGAGCNGGGGAGACCTCATTGCAGGGACAACTTGCTGAGGAGAGGCAGGGACTGAGCTCTGCTCTGTGGGAACCAGGGCCAGGAGCCCAGGGAGTGACCCAGAGTTGTGTCAGGGCAGGGTCAGGGTGGATCTCAGGCCAAGGGTCTCCTTTGCTCAGAGGGTGGTTGGGCACTGCCCAGGCTCCCCAGGGCAGTGGGCACAGCCCCAAGGCTGCCAGAGCTGCAGGACTATTCTCTCAGGGACAACTAAGTCAACTTAGTTGACTTAGGAATGGGCCTGTGCAGGGCCAAAGTTGGACACCCCTCTGTGCACATTCCTTCTTTAGCTATTTCAACCCCAGCCTAACTTCTGGATTATTTACATTTTCCTCCTTTAGTCCTGTGAGATTCTTTGTGATGAAGAATATTTTTTTGCAAAATGCACCAGTGTCAACAAATTACCTTCTATAAACATCACATTTTATAACACCTCTAGAGGTTAAAAAGTGTATTTTATTTTCCTTTGCCACCTACCCAAGTGCTGAGTCACAACCCAAATGATATCTTCGTGGAAACTCTTTCTTAAAGGGCCTGCTAAAGGTGCACAAGCACACAGTGACCTGCCAGATCCCTGCTGGGACATCCAGTGCAGGGAAGTGTTTGATAGATATCTGTCACCACCCACACGTTTCTACCCTTATAGGCAATGGGAATTATCTCCTGTACACATATTCCTTTAGGTCCCCAAATCTGCTGGGTCTCTTCCTGCAGTGCCTGTTGTGTTTCCCAAACTCTTTCCCAGAGATATCAGCCTGTCACAGTCCACTTTTTAACTTCTACCTGGCAGCAAAATCTTTTTAAGGGTACTGGGGCAGGCTGAGCTTTCCCAGCTCCTTTTAATTCTCTGTCCAGAGTATCCCTGTCTTCAGGAGCTCAACTTCCATCTCTTGGTCAAGTTTTTTATGCCCCTTGCCTTCCTCAGCATTTGCAGTGGATGGATTCTTATATTTTAAGGCAGACAACTCCTTAAAAAGTGGTTTCACCTATTCACAAATTTGTTTAATGGAGATAATTTAAGTAAAGTACAGGGTTGATTTTGCTCAAGTCCTGTGCTTTACTATTAATAACTTTCTAAAAAGGATTTATAAAATATTTATAGTACTAAAATCTCTTCTAAACACAGAGTTTACTCAAGTCAAGCTTAATAAAGTGTTTTTCCCTCGAATTGACAGAATTGGTCACTTTTCCAGCAAGTCTCCCATAACATACTCTTTTGAACTAATAGCACTGATTTTCCTCAATCTCCACACATCCTGCCAGTATATTTCTGTATCCCCTTTACATTTCTGGCATCCTTTTCCTACACCGAGGATTACCCAAGCTGGACCAACTACCCCAGTACACACAAAGCTCCACATCTTTATCTTGGCTCCACCTATGAGATGAGTTCTCTCTGCTCCAAGAGCAGTTTGCATATCCTCCCCCCAGGATATGATTTCCTTTCCTTTGCAAGTATTAACCTTTTCAGAAAGTTAATTCCAAATGTTCTGTTTGCTTTTTGGTGTGATTTTGGATGGTGTCAGTCTGGTACTTTTATGAGTCAGTTCCCCATAATTGAAAAAGGCAATTAGCACAGTACCATAGTTTCATTTTATATTTGTGCCTTAGATTAAAGACATATTTCTCCTATAATCTGTTTTTTACATGACATGTTATATTCAAATCTCTGCAGCATAGTTTGATGGTTATCATCCTACAAACCAACTGAAAATAGTCAAAAAAGTGTAGTGTTTCAGAACTTCTCTTGACAAATGAAGTGGGTTTGGTTCACTTCCTTTCTCCCTACACTCATTCATTCCTAGCAATGTTCAGTAACCACTCTGAATCACCAACCTTGGAAAGGTTTGCTGTTTGATGCACCTCTCTCCATCTGCCTTTGCCCAGCAGAACCTTTTTTGGTTTTGTTCATCCCTTCTTTCTACAAAAGCAATTAAAATACAACTGCTAATTTCAGGAAGGCATTCCAGAATAAGCTGAATTTCGCCCTGTATCCTCATGCCTTTTAGGAGAAACCAATATGAAACCGATACGAGAAACCAGTAAATTGTTATAAGATCCATCTTTTAGCTCTACTGACATGTGAATGACAACTGGATGAGTCCTAGAGCAACAAATTTCAGACACAAACCTCTGATGGGTTATGAATGGGCCAAATGCCATCTGATCCCAGTCTCCCTGTGGACCTCCAAGTACTTGCATCACCTTCTTCTTCCAGGAATCACAGAATTCCAGAATGGCTTGGGTTGGAAGAGACCTTAAAGATCTTGTTCCAACCTCCTCCATGGGCAGGGACACCTCCCACTGTCCCAGGTGTCTCCAACCTGCCCTTGGACACTTCCAGGGATGGGGCAACCACAGCTTCTCTGGGAAACCTCTGCCAGGGCCTCGACACCCCCACAGGGAAGAATTTCTTCCCAATATTTGATCTAGACCTACTCTCCTTCAGTTTAAAGCCATTCTCCCTTGTCCTTTCCCTACAAGCCTTTGTAAATAGTCTCTGTCCATTTTTCTTGGAGGCCTCTTCAGGTACTGAAAGGATCTCTTGGTCTGCTTTAACTATTTGGTTTCCTACATAAATGCAGACACTGCTTGTGCACAAACACAAGGACAAAGAGGCAGAACCATACTGCTAAACTGGAGTTATACGCTGCAAAGCCCAGCCGAGAGAACATTTCTAGTCCTCATTCAAACATTAGTTTATATCACATGTTTAAATGTTTCAGTGAATGTAGAAAGTAAGGAAGAAAAAAAAACAAACAACTTTAACATTGCTTCTAGATGTCTATTAACTTGCTCTGTAAATGTCAGCTCTTTTATTACTAATAATAATTTTTGCATTAACATTTTTTCTAAAATATTTTCTAAATTTTCCAAAAATATAAAGTGGGAAATGAAACATATATAAAGGTAAATAACTGCACAGCTACAAAGACCTGCACTTTAAAAAGCGTCCCACTACCCACCTTTCCTATCAAAGATCCAAGTGTGGCTCAAACCAGATGGATAATAAAAGGATATCACTTCCCCACTTAGCTAATCTGTCCAAATTAGAAAGAAGATATTAAGACTCAGAGGTACTATTTAAATAAAGGACTATGCACTGTGTGGTTCAAAGCATTGTATAAAATGTCATGTTAGAAATGCTAATATTCTAATAAATAGATATATCCCAGCTCACATTCCTTTGGATTTAAAGCTTTATAGCATTATAATATGCTAAGTTAAATATACAGGGCCATGGTCAGAGGTGTCACAAAGGGTTGTGCAAATGTCACACTGGTGAGTGTGTAACAGCAGAGAAGGAAAAGGACAGGGCCAGAAAAACATTACAATAAGGAGTAACGGGATAGAAGCAACAGGAAACAAATAGAATTTTGCAAATTAACGTTATGCAAATTTGTCACGTCTCTTTTAAATGCAGTGAACCACGTGATATCTATTTCTCCACACAAATAATTGTTAAGGTCCTGAGTATGCCATATTCAGAGGGCTGGGCCTGGGTGAATAAACATGATTACTTTGGCTGAATCTATGAAGTGGTTTTTCAGGGAAACAAGGCCAGCGCCAGGAGCAAAACATCACAGTCATGTGGCCAGAGAAGTGCCTAAATTGGTGTCATACAATGACAGTCACTTAAAGAGGGTTGAATATTTCTTCAATTACTTTTTATAAGCTCTAACAGAAAATTTGGGGTTTACAGAAGTGCGTTTTCAAATGAAAAACACACATCTTGAAGAATGTGTCATTGTTCGGTCACAAACATTTTGAGTAATGAGAAACCTTCCTGATCAGCTCCCCACTGTGCAGTAACTAAAACAATGGCTGTTCCATGAAGAAACCAGGACACGGGGAAGAAAACAAGGCTTCCAAGAACTTCTGTCCATGATGTGCACTAACATGTTGACTGCTGAGGACAGAATTCAGCTCAATAAACCAACTGAGGAACCGTAGGGACAGGACAAAGGGGAATGGCTTCAAACTGAAAAAGAGCAGGTTTAGATAAGATATTAGGGAAAAAAGAAATCTTCCCTGTGAGGGTGGGGAGGCTGTGGCACAGGTTGCCCAGAGAAGCTGTGGCTGCTCCATCCCTGGAAGTGTCCAAGGCCAGGTTGGAGCAACCTGGGATAGAGGAAGATGTCCCTGCCTGTGGCAAGGTGTGGAATTGGATAAGCTTTAAGGTCCCTTCCAATCCAAACCATTCTGGGATTCTTTGATTATTTCATTCTTAAAGATGCAAAAGCAGGAATTGTAACACATAAATCATAGTGTGTGCAAATACAGTACAAACTCAAAAGCATTCTGTCCCTTTCATATCTAAAATTCAACGTGCTTGAAGGCTCCTCATCACTCCCTGTCTCATAAGGTACTTAAAATGCAGTTTGAACTTTCTAGTAAGATGTGGAAGCAGCAGAGTTTGTAGTGGTACAGGTAAAATAGCAGGGCATTTTATTTAATGAATATAACCTGTAATAGGTTCATTTTCATCTGTAGGTTCCCGCTGGTGCTATAATATTACCTTTTCCTGTATAATACATATTTATATATAATTTGCAGTGATATATCTATATAATATATAAAATATATGTATATATGTCTCTCTCTATATATACATATCTATGTATAATATGCTGTGATATATCACTATGTAATATATCATACATATTTATGTTTATATATATTTATATATAATTTGCAGTGATATCTATATATATCTACGTAATAGTTATATCTCTATATATCTCTATATGTATCTCTACATCTATACATATCTATAGTTTTACATGATATAACAGTTAAATACTATATTGCAATCTAGCATCTCAATATAACATATAACCCATATTTCACATATAGTTATACATCTATATGCATAAATCTATATTTTATAAGCACATCTATGTACATTAAATTAAACACAGCCCTGGATGTGTTTGCAGGAGGATTTTGGTTTCTTTGCCCCACCCAAGTACCTCAGGGTCCAAGCCTGATGATTTCCATTTCCAGTGGCAATCAGTGTGGAGGTGCCTGACCACGTTCCTGTCGCTGGGGACAGCAGGTTCTTTCATCTTCTTAATGGACGTTCCTCTCTGAGTGGCTGTGGCCTACCTGACTATAATCCTTTAAATTTTAATTCACTTTACATTTAGCCGAGTCATAAATACCATTTAGGTACCAATATTCTGCTTTATGCAATCCCTAAGGTGGTGCTTTTATTTTAATGAAGCCATTTGCAACTTAAGAGGAAAAAATATTCCATCTTTGATTGAATATATTTGTCAGTTTTATTCCCGACTGGCATTTTTATGTGAAAACTTGAATAAAACTAGGGGATAGCTACTTACCAACTGGGATAAAAGTTTCAGTGTGTTTTTGCCTGCAAAATTAGCTGAATAAATGGTCTTTGAAATTCATTTTGAAAACATCAAAGTTAACCTCGACCATAATCAAAAATAAAATCCAGAATGAAATTACATTACAAATGAAAATTTTCCTTGGTTATTCAGCATTTTAGAGGAAATTATACAAGAGAAGATAACAGACCTTTCTATTAAAAGTCCTACTTCCAGTAGTATAGAAAAGCAGTGACTCGCTGCACTTCCACAATTTTATGAGAGGCCAAATGTTGGAAGAATTCAAATAATATTTGGGTTTGGCTTTATATTGTGCAGTAGTTTGTATCTTGAAAATACTTGTCATTTCAGTGGGTGAGAATGTGTGTTTAAGCAATCCCTTTTTTTCCTTCATGGGCTGATAGAGAAAATAAAAGGAGAATTAAAGCAAAATCATGTAACAGAGAGCAAAGTTTCTAATTTGAATCAACAGAAGACCCTTGAGGGTCTCCCTGTAACAGATGAAATAGGATTTTATTGTATTATCACTATCACAGACTGAAATAAGAATTGAGAAATCTATTCTGGTGCAAGATGTCCCTGCCCATGGCAGGGGATGGAGTGAGAGGAGCTTTAAGGTCCCCGTAAATCCAAACAATTCTGTGATTCTCTGATCATTTCCAATCATGTTTAGAAGCATCTAGATTACTGTTAAAAATGATTCCAAACAGAAAAATTTCCCACAGAAATCCTAAATAGGACAAACAAAGACAAATACTATAACAACCAGAGTATGCAAATCTGGTTTTCAGCTCTCTTAAAGTCATAATAAATTTTCTCTTTACCTATTCCTCCACAGCAAGCTCAGCAACAGAAAATGTTTTGTTTTTTTTAAAAAAAAAAAAAAAGTTTGGAAAATTGTACTCTAAGAAACACAGAGACAATTCTAACTTTAGTTTTACCCTCATAAAATTTCAGTAAGGCAGGTAAATGACATTATTGCCATTTTATATACACTAAATTATATCCCAGATCCCAGAAGGCAGTGAGGTGCCTGGATTCAGCTGAAGCCAGTCCGAGTTAAGCATCTAGAAACACTACAAATATTCAATATTATTTATAAGCCTGATCACAGCTCTCCTGAAGGAGGGAAGTGCTACCCAGCATGAGGTGAACACCTTACTGAGGAAGAGAATTAGAATTAGATTTATTAAGTTAGAAAGAATTATTATTAGAGTTATTAGCTACTCAACTGTCTAATCCTTACCAAAGAAATCTGTTATCACAGCGGTAAGAAAATTTAAAAGTATTTAATGTCTGTTTTATAAAAGTTATTTCAATGTAAAAATAGGTTTGCATGAATACTTAAATTTTTTGATGAACTGGCTACATTTTTCATTTAACTGAACACAGATGAAGTTGCAAAATGAGTCAGATCAGGGCTTGACGTGCTGACACATGGGTTTGTGTACCAACTGACTGTACAATGTAGTGCTGATATTTACCTGCAACAGTGGTTCCTTGGATATTTAAAAATGCACATTCAAAAATCTCCCCAGAATTTCGGTTTAATCTTGGCCCAGGCCATCAGTTGTTCCAGCTTCTTGGGGAAGAGGCAGTGCTGGGAAAACTGAGTGTCTTCTTCTTGGCCAAAAGGCTGAAAATGAGAACCAATTTGCATGATGATCTTTCCCTGGAGATCTGAGAGGTTGGAATACCCTATTTTGGCCAGCATGGCCACAGCACCACCCAAGCACTGTTATCATACTGTTTCCATGAAGCACCCAGATGGAAAGGAACATTAGTGGGAATTACCTGCTTCAGGAAACACCTATGGAAGTCTTTGAGTTCAGCAGCAAGAAACTGATTCCACACAGACTACCACATTTGGTTTGATCCACAGCTCCTGAAGTCAGTGGGAAAAAATGCAATTAGCGTCCAACTAATTGATGGATTTGGTCAGTACTCCAGTTCTCTGCACATTCAGATGTCTATTTTTTGAACTCAGCCAAAAGATGTTATAAGTTTGGTTTTAATTAATTGAATTAAATGAATGATGCCAAACTCACAAGAATTAAATCCTCAGTTTGCTGAAATCTCAGGGTCCCAGCAAGACTCAGCTCTGAGTCTGAGGAGCTCTGCACCCAAGGCTGTGTGGGCACCAAGGTTTGTGGTCAGACCCAGGGCTGAGCTGTGTCTGTTCCAACATTTAAAGTGAATACAAAAGTCTCCAGAAAAGGGATTTAGGTCAGTATTTACATATTTGTCCAGTGACATTATGGGTGCTGTCAGCTAATGCAACAAATGCATTTGTTGTTTTGATTGTTTATATTTTGGTTGCTTAGGGTTTTAGCTCTGTTTAGATTCTTGATATCTAGCGATACATATACTCAGAATAAGGGCAGAGTCAAGGTCAGTGCACTGACAGATTCATTTCAGACCTTGCAGAGTTACTGGATACTCTTGAGGCAATTCTTATCCTGACAGATGAGCTCAGGAACAGTTTCTCTCATCACTTGTGAGAGTCGAAGTTCTCATCAAGCAAATATTGTCCGGCGGTGAGACCAGACAGCAGGTTTTGTCTGATATGGATCTTGATTTAATGAGTTGAAGGGAAATCTGCAATAGAACTAATGCAAAAAAATACCAGACAGCCCTAAGAAAGCTGTGAACTGTTCCTGCTTGTTCTTATGAGTCAAAATAACAACAATTAAAAAAGTATTTATAAGAGTAATTATTAGCGTGCAACACTGATTGTTTTTTCTGTTACGTGTTTTCCTCTGCTACAAACCAGTGTTATAGATCTGGCTGATTTCCTATAAGGCAAGGATATCTGGCTCACCAGCACATTCCAAGACTCTAGAGGAGAAAAGCATAGCTAATTATCCCTATTTTTTTAAGTAAAATGAGCTACATCCAGGCTGACCTGGCTTGCCTAAAATCATCCCACCTGGACGGGGTTTAAACAGTCTCCTCAGTAGCAATCCAATCCTTTAAGCAGTAGGTAGTACTGTCCACATCTCCACTTAGCCAGTTATCAGATTTGTGTATTGTCTTATCAAAGAGGTGATTATAGGAGTAGTTAGTACATTACAAATGACTCTGGTCTGGCCAGAGCAGATAATGTGCCAGGTACTGAAACAACCTGTTATTTAAAAGGAAATAAAACTAAATGTATAGATACACTTAAAAAAATACTGTGTTTTTCTGTTGAATGCAGGTTGGATAAATCCTTCCTAAGCCGTCTTTTCCAGGCACTCCACCAATATGCATCCTGAGAAAACAATATTTCCAAAGCATCACAGTGTAAGGGTCACACAGGACCATATCTCAACCCTGGGACCTCATGCAATTTCCTATTGGCAATCAGAATTAAGGACAGCAGGTTTTGCTCTTTATGACTTAATAAATGTTCAGATAAGTAAATATGGACCAGGGGGAGTTTGGTCAAGGATAAACATGTGTTTTGAAATCTGATCAAGCAATGAGTGCAACCACCAAGACCTGCACCGTTCTTGGATCTCTGGCTATTATGGTCCACTCTTGCTTTATTTGAATTTATATAATAGTTTTTTTAATGTTTTGTTGTGGGTTTTTTATTTTCTGGTTTTGTTCCAATTTATCTATTTTATTTCACTGATTGTTAATCCCCTTCATTTTCTTTATGTTATGTATTCTAACCTCTTTTGAACTCAGATTTTTTTTTCCTTCTATCTGTAATTTGCTGTAACCCAAGATCTTAGTTCAAGTAGTCAAAGCTCTGCAATCCACGTTTACAGTTTCAGGACAGAAGTAAACTTTGTTATCTTTCTAACCCCCTTTTTAAAAAAGTATTTTCATCTTCCAAATTAACATTCCTTCCCCTCAACATGCAAATAAGTACCTCCGTGTTTCTTCTACACTTCCCAAAGCAATGCTCTCCATAATTGGTATCAAAGATTTGTGTATTTGGCAATTTCAGTGCTGGAATAAGTATTTCCTGAAGGGTGTCAGATTGAGGCTGGGCTATTTATGGCACTTCATAACAAAGTGAGACACACAAAGCTAAAGTCATCCCCAAAGTCTACTTTATCTGTTCCCCAGCAAATTAACAGTGTGTCTGAGTGCACTGTAACGTGTGTTACATCACATGCCACCTTCTTTAGAAAGCAAGAAAATGTAGGAGAAATCCATGCTCAGAAATTCAGTCACTTCCAATTTTAACAAATATCTTAATTTCTGCCTACACCAGACTTTCTCTGACATAAGAGCTTGTGTTTTGGAAAATGTAAAAAATAAAAATTAATAACGTCATGTAGACTTGCCTAAAAGTTGATTCTTTGGAGATATTGCATCACAGAGCTGGTGTTAACTTTGTCTGGTTTATTTACATCCATTCTCTTACACAATCCCATCTAATGGCCCATTCCTTGGCACGTCAGTCCTACAGAAGGCAGGACATCCACTAATCTGACATTGCTAAATTTAGGATCTTCAGGCAACCTGAGTACAGTGAAGGCAAAGGTTTAAACCTAGAGCCGAAACATAAAAGTTACCATAGATTGAAAACTCACTAAGTATGTGCTGAAATGCTCTGCCTAGTTTTCATGTCCTTGGGATACCTCAAAAAAGGTTAAACAAGTTAAGACTTCTTTCTTTGCAGTTGAAGGAAATTATTTTACCTTCCCATTGCCACAGGCTATGAGGCTGCACCAAATTGGTTTC
Organism: Serilophus lunatus; assembly: GCA_013399895.1. Taxonomy (NCBI): domain Eukaryota; kingdom Metazoa; phylum Chordata; class Aves; order Passeriformes; family Eurylaimidae; genus Serilophus; species Serilophus lunatus. The sequence goes on along the minus strand of VXBA01002417.1, from coordinate 725,579 downwards.
TGGGGTTCATCTGACGTTCGTTCATTTATCGGGCCACAGAAACTCAATCCTGTATCTGAACCATGAGCAATAGCCATTGCTTTATGCTAAATTCCTTATGCTGATAATCAAAACATGGCTATAGGTATTAATGTGCCATTATGAAACACCAGAAACTTTCAGAGAACATTTTTCATCGTGGTAGTGGTGGGTCCAGTTGGAGATTTGGCTACAATCCAGTGTTACATCTCACCACCAATGGCAGTGATTCCCCTAGGAAAGCTAACATCCATGATCTTCTTGCTCAAACAAGTGCAGGAGACAGAAGCAGGGCACTGCCTGATCACTTACAATCTCTGCTTTGAACTGAAGCCTGGAGTCCATGAGAGAACTCTTCCACACAGCATTTCCCTCTAGCCATGTCCAGACAAGTTAGAGACATGTTGTGACCTTTTATATTTATTTTTCCTGGAGAAAAAAACCCACAAATCTTTATTTTTCCTGTCTGATTTAACAATTCGTGAGGTTCTTTATTCAACAGTGCTTTCTATTTTACTCTACATTCACTGTATATAATTATTTACATATTAAAATTGTTGCTGATCATTCAAATTAGTAAAAATTTTCCATATTTGTATTTAAGGGAGTGTTTTTTGGTTTTGTCAAATCATGTACCACACTTTATGGTTCAGGGCTTCACTTCATTATTTCTAAATGCACTCCTTAATCGACTGAGATAATGCAAATCATTTTCTTATTGATATCATACCTTGTGTGCAGCCACAAGAAGAAGGCAGGTCAGGATCTCTCCTAGAGGCTGAAGCAGAATGTGCCAAAAACAGCATCGTGGGTACTTAGAATGACATTGCTGAGCACTGACCTTGGAGCCCAGCTGGACAAGGGCTGCTAACAGCCCAGAAACCCACCGTGTCCTGGGATGAATCCAAAGCAAGGTGGGCAGCAGGTGAGGGAGGAAATTTGTCCCTCCCTTCTGCTCTGGTGAGAGTCCCACAGCTCTGGGGTCCCCAGCTCAGGAAGGACATTGGAGCTGTTGGAGTGAGTCCGGAGGTGGGGGGGGGGGCACCAAGATGATCAGAGGGCTGGAGCAGAAAGACTGAGAGAGTTGGGATTGTTCAGCCTGGAAAAGAGAAGCTTTGGGGTGATCTACTTGAGGCCTTCCAGTGCCTGAAGGACCCTAAAGAAAGATGGAAAGGGACTGTTTATAAGGGGCTGGAGTGACAGGACAAGGGGGAATGGATTTAAACTGACAGAGAGCAGGGTTAGGTTGGATGCTAGGAAAAAAATTTTCCCTGTGATGGTGGTGAAGCCCTGGCAAAGGCTGCCCAGAGAAGCTGTGGCTGCCCCATCCCTGGAAGTGTCCAAGGCGAGTTGGAATGGGGCTTGGAGTAACCTGTTCTAGTGGAAGGGATTGGGATGAGAAGATTTTTAAAATTCCTTCCAATCCAAATCATTCTATGATTCTTTAAAAGAGTATAAACTTACTCTGCTCTCAATTTATTCTACTCCTAGCCCTCTCAAACTGATGAGTGAGGAAGTTAAAAGTTTCCAGGAGTGAGATTCTAGGGTGGATTCTGCACACCAGCCTAGACAGGTTGTGGTTTAGCTTCTGGTCGGTTAAAGTTTAGCTTTTGAGAGGATATTGGTACCACTGAACCCTCCTGGAGATGTCACAGAGCCAGGCAGGTCTAGTGCAGCAGTAAGAACAATTGTCAGAGTGAGCATCCCACAGTTGTTTTCTTGACACTCCACATAACACAGAGATGCTGAATCCCAGACAGGTCTATAACCACAGCAATATCTACTTCCAGATATTTCAGTGAATACCTGTGAAAGGATTAGCAGAGCTATTAGTGGCAATAATCAATATTCTCTCTATGACACGAAATGTGACAAAAAACTGAAGTAAATTAAAAAAAAAAATGAATCTCTTTACTAGCTGAAGGAGAATTTTAGTTTAGGTAGCTCTATAAGGATAGAGAGTAGATTGGGTTTCACCTTATAAAATAAATATTAAGGATCAGTAAGACATAGTGCAGGGCACTTTACAAGGCCTGGGTGGCCAGGCAAGATATGAAATAAAAGCTACTTTATATTAGACTTACAGTAAACAAATAACATGAATTATTTGGACCTGATGAAAAGATTACAAAATAGATGTGCTTGAATGATATTAACTATCATAGTCACTGGATCTTTTGGCAAACTTCATAAAAACTTGCAGCGCTTTTGATGTCAAATCAGCCTCTCCAGTGGATGGTAATGATGTCAATATTTATTTTATTTCTGTCTGGCAGATGCAGACTGGAACAGCAGCAGATAAACTGGCTCACCCTGGGTTTTTTGAAAGGTGACAGAGTAAAAAACTAGTATTCCCCCTTGTCCTTTTCCCCAGCACCCAGCCACGTGCTCTTAGCCTGGAGTAGGAGTGGGTCTGTCTGCCCCTGGCATTTCCTTTGGAATAGACAGTATTAGTCAACTCTGATAAATTTTGGACCAAATGTGATCCTCAGTAACCTGACTGCTATGCTGGGTTTGGGAAAAAAGACAACAAAGATTTCTCCCAGTCTTCTCAACAGCACTGAAGGCTTTTCTGCTCTCAATTTGCTGTGCTGGAGCTCCTTTGCCATAGGATATTCCCTGCCAAAATATGCAATTTTAGGAGGAAAATCTGCTTGGAGTTAAAGCTCTATGGGTCAGAAGCAATATTCCACCTAATCTAGCAGATGGAGATTTAACTCGTCCATTGATGACACGATTGACTTCTACACAACCATGTTGCCATTGAGGAGCAAGAACTATTTCTATCTAAATAAAATCAAAACTAATAATGTATCTAAAAAATATCAGATAGATGTTATAAAACTGTATTTCTGTATAGGTGGTCAAGTCTTTGTTTGTTCCCCTGGTGAATGTCCATAATCTATGACACAGTGGTCATAAACCATGATTTAGAGCTTGAAATTTGGGAGCTTGGTACATCTTCTCTGCAGCGTTTGGATTAAACTGACCGCAATCTCAAGGTTTGAATCCCTGTTCCTGAAAATGGAGATTTCTCTTGGGAAAAAATTAATTAATTGAGTTCTAAATTTATGTCTCCAAATATGTCACTCTGTCGGTGGTAATATGGCAAGTAGTACCAAAAAAAATATATACTTGTTTTTTCACACTGACTTCCTTTGGAAATAAATATATAAGTAAGCCTAAATATGGTTGTCTTTTCTAATTCAAATTATTTTTCATCTTGAGGTTTGAAAAGAACACTTCAAATCCATACAATTGCAGCCACCTTCATCAGATCATCTTTCAGTCACCTTATATCAATTTGGTTTTGACAACTTCCAGCAGGAAGACCCATAACTTCCCCAAAATTGCATAACTACTGCTGATTTTTGTCTCACATCCTCCTAAATGTAAAGTTCCCCTTTATATATGCAATAATTCCTCATGGCTTCAACTGTACAATTGTCTGAAAATAGGTTAAAACTTAATGCTCTTCAGCAATAACACCAGGACTATAAATCTTCACCAGACCTTTAAAAATCCTGCCCCAGACTGGACAAAATTCCCTATTAATTCCTCTATGTTTTCTGGTGGTTATTAACAGGAATGAACTGTGCTGCCTTCCAGGCTACCCAGTGCTCACGTCAGCATCCCACACCACCAGGATCCCAAAACTCCAGGATCCCAAACCACCAGGAAAGGACAAACCACCACCAGGCAAAACCCAAGGGTTTAAGTGCAGAACGTCTTTGTTTTTGTCTGATAGAAAACTGTATCCACAGTCAGGTTTTAGCTTTCAGAGTAACAATTCAGGAACAGTTCACTGATGATAAAAACTGGTGCTTTTCAACAGGTTTTCATTCTTTTCAACAGGAGAACTACCTAATAAGCAGCAGAATCCCTGTGCTGAAGAGATTATGCTGTGAAGCACTGAATGTAGGCAAATGTTGTGTTAGATTTAGCAGGTGCTCAGTGGGCAGTTATTTAATGATTATTGCAATGGCACTTCCAACTTTGAGCTCCCTCTCCACTGAAGAAATTTTCGGCTGTTCCACCAAAGACTCATAGATTAGGTAATTGCAGTTCAGAGATATTTTGAAAGCTTCAGTTGTGCTTGTCCTGGCTCCCTGTGCACGGAGCAATTTCACTCCATGTGAATGGGCACCTTTAGAGACTCCACAATCCTTTAAACTCATATTTCCCTCCTGTTCTGATGCCTTTTATTCCGTGGGAGGTTAAGTTTTTGAGTTTTGGAATTTTTGTGCTGATTGGGGAGAGAAGGAAACACTTCTATGGAATCACTAAGTTTTCAAAATAGATATTAAGAAAAAAAAATGCATAAAGTGAATGAGCATTCTTCATCTCACTTCTGAGTACACATTTATAAAAAAATTAACTTTCCCTCAAGTTAAAAATTGAAATTAACTTATTTTCTGCACTTCAATATTATTCACTTATTTAACACAAAATTGCAGTTATTGTGTAGAAAAAGCATCTTCAGATCAGGTTATTTTCCAGACCCAAAACATAATTATGTATGGTTTATTAATTCAGATATCTTTTTTTAATTATTATTTATCAAACAGTACAGTGTCTATTTAGTACTCATATATATATATTTTATTTCTTTCTTGATAACATGATAGGAATTCAATTTTCCTTATTCCTTCCTGAGCCTAGTGCCTGGGAATTATCCCACATGGGATTTATAAATACAAGGTTGCAGATTTACCTATAGCTATACACTTACTTGCTGATGAAAGCCAAGGGGGAAGAAGCAACAACAAACTAACAAGAACATCATATTTAATCACAATAACCATTTGGATCATGAGAATTTAGATGAAGGAAGGTATTTTACTGCTGTCATGAGAGACTTCACCTATAAAAGACTGAGATGCATTCATGCAGTACATTTGCTGCACCTTCCATTGCCTGAAGCTACTCTCTATACACATGATTTTCTTCCTTTTTTGTTTTTTTTTTTTTTTTTTAAACATCCTGAAAAGCAGAATATAAAAATCCTGCATGTTCCTTAGCATTGCTACAGGGGTTAAATTGTTAATGCTTTACTTTCACTCTAGTTTTTTATCAAACTTTCCTTTTTCTCTCCCTGGGGATAAACAAATGGACAGCTTTCCTCTCTAGTATTCCTCCTTCCATTACCATCACAGCAGAATGCATCTGAGACTATAATAATTCAGTGATGAAATACAAAATGTCGCAATGCCATCTCTCTTAATTTTGTTTGAGATTTTGTTATGCCATTTTAGGTGCACTAATAGCTCCTAAAGTCCCATGGAGTATCTTAATGTGAATTTAATGAGCTGATAGCATATAAATGACAGTACTGTGAGGGTGAAGGTGACATAACCTTTTTCCTTCTGTTTGATGTTTGTCTTTGAAAAAATACAGATCTTTTCCAAACGTGCCGCATTATTACAGCGTGCTGCACCATTCACTGAGGGGGCCACCATTGTCTTGGCATTTTAAGGCCCTTTCCTGCACTGTCCATGACATTAGGAACACAAGCACTTTTTAACTCAACGAGATAATTAAAAATCTACACCCTCCCCCTTAGAACTCCATCCCAATACGAGGCATCCCGGTGCTTGTGGTGCGCAGACCCGGCGCTGGTAGGATGGAACCAGTAAAAACCATACGAAACACATGGAAGTCATCAACCTTTATTTTTGGGTGTCTTCTTTTCATGTGCTACCCAGGATAACACTAAGAGGTCCACTCATCACTGCTGACTCCCAAACTCCGTGTGTGTCATTACCAGAGCGGTGTCATCTATAAAGAGTTGCCTCCCCTCGTTGGACGGTGTCACACCCCATTGTGCACCCAATTCCCAACCACCTTCGGATTGGTAATGAGCTGTCAGCCCATCAGCACTGGCTTGGATCAGCACTGCCACGCACAGGGGAGGGAGGGACTGATGGTAAAAGATAAATATATTTGTAATCAGATAGCAGCAAACGTATAGAAAACAGAAGTGGCAGATTAAGGAGGTAACCAAATGTATGAGGTCATTAAAGCTTGCCAAAGTGCAGTGGTGTAGCTTTTATAGTGCAGCTTGAAATACTGTCCTCAAAACCTTTAATTCAAGCTTAAGAAATGATATCTCAGTGTGTTTTTTACTCCCCAGTCTAAACACACAGAGGTATGTCAGCCAATGATCTGATCACTTCTGTGCTAAATATTCTGCAACTCTAAAAGAAAAATTACTGACTTTCACTTGTCTTTCACCACATATTGTAATCACATTCCTTCAAAATAATGTATAGGTCCAGAAATTATAGAATCATAGAATATGCTGCGTTGGAAGGGACTCACAAGGATTGAGTCCAACTGCTGGTACTTCACAGACACTCCAACAATCCCACCCTGTCCCTGAGAGCGTTGTCCAAATACTCCTTGAGCTCCTTGGCAGCCTTGGGGCTGTGACCAAACCCTGGGGATGCTGTTCAGTGTCCAGCCACCCTCCGGGGAAGAACCTTCTCCTGATATCCAGCCTGAACCTCCCCTGACACAGATCCTGCCACTCCCTGGGCTCCTGACCCTGGTCCCCCCAGAGCCTTCCCCTCCTCTTCCCCTCCCCAGCCAGTTGTCACTGCAATGAGGTCTCCCCTCAGCCTCCTCTTTTCTAGACTGAAGAAATCAAGTGACCTCAGCACCTCTTCCTGTGGCTTCCCCTCTAGATCCTTTACTAACTTTATAGAGCTCCTTTTATTATTTATTAATTATTTAAAACTTTATCCTAAGCCAGGTTTATTTCTATTTATTTTATGCTTGTTAGCTGAATTCAGGTCAATCAAAGATTTCTTGGCATCGCTTTGTTAACTTTAAAACACGTGTAGCACAGATCATGAATTAATTTCATAGACAGCATATTTTGTGTGTTTCTTTTCTTACAGTCCTAACACTGTGACATGAAATACGTAAGTGAATTAAATTTACAAAAGTTATTTCTTCTACCAATAGAAATGATAACATTTGCTCGTCTGAGAAAGAGGTACCTTGGGCTGCGTTTGACAAAAGGGAAATAAATAAATAAATAAATAATAAGCAGCTTACGTGTTTCAAAAAGTTGGAATTTTGGCAATGTGTGAAATTTGTTTAGAAAAACCTTTTCGTTGCCAGGTGACAAGGCAAAACATATCACATATGCTTAACAACCAGCTCGTACATATTTTGTCTTTCCAAGGTTTCTAGGGCTGGTCAGGCACAATGATGCATTACAGCTGAAGGAGCTTCCAGCAGGGACAAATGTTTGTCTCCTTCCAAAAGAATTTTCCTAATCCTTAAGAAAAACAACTCAATATTTCTCATTGTTGAATGATTTAGTAAGGACTAATTCTGTTCAAAATTTGTCGTATTGCAAGTCATATATATTGTGTTTGCTGGGGATGCAAACTACCAGGGCTTTGGCACATCATGTCTGTTAGCATTTCATGATATAGTACAACAGTAGTTCTGCTAATACACATTTCTTACAATAGTCTGACATCTTATCCCTGTTCTCCTGTCAGACAGCAACACAAGCAGCGTTGAAACATATGGATGACTAAGAATCAATGATGATAATGTGTTCAAACATATCCTACTATTTACAAAAGCCACTGTTGTCACAGTCCGAGCACCTTAGGATTGCTGATGTTTCCATTTCATCAACATTTCATTCCACTGATGCACTTTGTCATTTCAGAGGAACTGAATAATTAGATGAGGTCGTAGAGGAAGTCAGAGACAGAACAGCAAAAACCCAACTATCCTGCACTCAGATGCCCCTGAAATGCAGAGACACATCCTTCCCATCCCAACACTCAGCTCTTCCTCTGAACATTTAAATATGGCCTGTAGTTGGAGTTAATGGGCTTCATACATGTGAAATTAATTGTGGGGATAATTCTGAAACAATTACCTTTTCTTGGAATCCTACTCAAAACTGTTGTAATAAATCATGGTGCTGCTCATGTTATGATGATCATTAGTAATCAAATGCATGTGCACACTCGGCCTGTTTGCTCATCTTAAAGTACAAAAAGGCAAAGAAAAGTTTGGTGCCCAAGTTCCCATGTGCCCTAACTACAATAAGGACACAGAGGCCCTAATTCTCTCTTACAACCGCCTTCTTCTACCTGCATTTATCAATTATTTCTTTCATAGTGCAAACTTTCATCCCAACCTAAATCTCTCTTAAAAAAATTCAAGCCTACATACTCCAGATATTCTCTGGGCCTTTTCTTTCTCCCTCTCTCTTTTCACATTCCAAGTTTTAGTGTCCCTCAAAGGAAAATTCAGCACAACTCATAAGACTAAAATGTTTTATCTCTAATCACTCTTGCCAGTAGAAAGCCATAAATCAGTTTTCAAAAAGCATCACCAATTCATTTAGAATAATGAGCCATCATTTTGTTATTCCTTTGTGGCAGGGAGGGGTTGCCCTCAAGTTTTCTGTGCATCCCGCTGAGCATTGACTTTTATATAGGTGGATTTGGTACCAAAAATTTTCTTCTCACCAACCTTTACAAGTCTGCGACCTCTTTCCTCCATCCTAATCTACATGTTCCCAACTACCTTTGGAAAAAACACAAGCACAAACAGAAAACTCAATGTTAAAGAACTTTTCTCTCCTTTAGAGAGTATCACTTCTTGAATTATATGTCCAGTAGGAACATTTGTGCTTGCAAATTCCAGTTTACTCTCCCTGCTAGTAAGCCACGCATGCCAGCAAACCAATTTCCTAGAATCCTCATCAAAAGACAACAGCAAAGGGCTGTAATGAAGACCAAATTAAATTTATTTAAGAGAGAGTAAGTGACCATGCACAAAGCCTCTCTGCATGACTGTCCAGATGCTTTACACCACTACCTGCAGCCATTAATATTCACAGCCCTCTAACACCTTAAAAATTCAGATTTTATTTATTTTGTACATCCTTTGCTTTTTCAATGTAGATTATAACCCTTTGCAGTACAAGGCATCCATTTACCCAGCGCAAACTTACACTGTGAGATATGATCCCAGATGAGGTATTGCCTCAAAGAGAAAATGAAAAATATTCCATGCATTTTAAACATGAATCCAAGATCATAAGTTACACAACAGCCTAATACATTTCTGCTATTCTCTGGCAGGAAAGAAAAACAAAACTGGCAGCTATAGCAATTGTTTGATGGTAATTACTGAGAGAAATAATTATACAAAAACCTGTTCAAATTATATACGGGATGGGTTGACTCAAAGCGAGAAGAATTTAAAGTGATAGTTAATGCTTCAGAAAAACTTCCCTGTATGACACCAGGCAGACACATCAGACAAATAAATGTATTTACTGAAATCTTTCTACTTTCTCAAGTTTGTAAAAAGAGGGAAATAAGCAACTCTTTTCACTCAATGGAGTCCGGCTGCAGGGATTTCGAAGCTGGCTGGTTTGTCAGGGAGCCTCCCAAAAGCATCCAGGTATTGCTTCACAAAGTTAAAAACCTAAATACAATTTTATTGCTGAGGCCCAGCCTGAATTCCCACCTGCATCTCTAAGGTCATTTCTGTCTGTATCCAAAGCTAAAACTTCTTGTTCTGAAGGTTTTTGTCTGAGGTTCTGATGGCTGAGGCTGCCTTCATCTCATTCCCTACATCACCAGATGAAACAAACATGCAGTCACAGAAATTATCATCCTTGAAAAGTCAAGGAAGACTTCCCTTTATTGCTGCATATCTTTCTGCCTCTTTCTCATTACATTCAAACTTCTTCTTCCTTCTGTTCCAGATCATACTTGCAAACATCCCTCCCTACTTCCAAAATTTCTGCTTGTGTCATGTCTCTGCCTTCCTTCCTCCCAGATTCTAAGCCTCTGTCCTCGCTTCCAACAACTGGACACCTTGGCCAAAGCCCTTCATGAGCTTACAGGCTTTTCATTATGTGTACAGGAGAAAACACACAAAAATATTTAATTCATCTCTATTAACTAATATCATTTTCCTAATTATTCCTTTTAGCCTGTTACATTATCTTATATCTTGTTATTTCACTTCCTTCTGTATTCACACTTAATTTGAAATCAGACTCATTGAGGATTACAAGACAATAAAATATTACTTTGGTTCATCTTAAAAGTTCCTCTCCTCGCACAGACCACTCAGATAGGCAAAGCAACACTTGCATCATCCTGTATTATAAAGTACCTTTCAAAGCTTTTGTCATAATAACTTTGGAAAATCAGCTCTAAAAAAGTTTATCCAACTCAACACCAGTCCATCAGAGCTTTCTATGTCTATCACACTGGGCTTCAAGGCAGACCTTAGATAACCTGGGTTTTGCAGGCAGAATTTGTCCCAAAGAGGGGGAAAATTCTGAGAGAAAAATATTTTTTATACATCCTCTTAGGGCTGCACGACACAAAATGAAATCCCTGGTCTTTAAGTAACTGATGCCATGATTAAATCAGTATGTTGAGTAATTTGCATTGACTTTCCATGAGTTTGTTGTTGAAAACCTTTACTTTGCAGTTACCAAACACAGGATCTGTTTGCCAAGAGTTTCTCTTTCATTCTCAAAGATACACAAAATGGAAAGGGTGTGTGTTTGAGGGCTCAGGAAATGCTGCAGAGAGAGGATCAGTCCATCAGCTGATTCATTACATGTTCCCTTCACAGATGTCACTCCTTGCATTTGACCTTCCTTTCATGGACCATTTCATTGTATAGTTTGAATTTTAGAACTAATGTTATGTTCACAGATGTGAACACCAAAAACTTACTCCCTAAAATTATCAGTGAAAATGCAGCAAGAAAAACGACAAAGGCTTCAGGATACAAGTAAAAATGGCAAAAAACAGAGAAAAACTGTTCTGTTGACAAGCAAATTACAGACAGTGCAACTTGTTCATCTTGCCATATGGAAGTTGGCTTTTCCTGAAAAGAAAAAAATCTTAATATTGTTTAGCAAGGTGGTTCTAAAGTCTAGCCCACCTCAGGAAACATAAGTTCTTTTGTGTAGAAGAACAAATAGCGAGTGGTTCATCACATTTACAGTTAATTCTACGACTTCTTTCAGTATTCAGATATTGCATTTATTTCTTCAATGCACATAATCAGCTCACTGTGTTCTTTCTAATTAAATTAGCTTCCACTATACAGTCCTTCAGTGTTACAATATGCTGGGAAATAAACACAGTGCCATAAAACCACGAGCTGATCATGGACTCGGACAGTTAGTTGCCCCAAATTTGAATTAAGATGCTACTTGAAGGAAATTAATAATGTATATATATTTTAGATTTAGGTTTCATATGTCCTCCAGTGTTATTTTCTTTAATGGTTTTAACCTCGAGGCTCCTCCATAAGATAGAGAGGTGATATCCCTTATTTAGGGATACAGACTTGAAGCACAGGGTACAGTTGGTGCATTTAAGGTGACATTTGGAGTCTGTGCCAACCCTGGGATCTGGGAACAGATATTCCACATCTCCCTCAAGGATCTGAACCCCCAAACCAGCTGTCCTTAGAGCAAATGAGTCCTCACTGGAAAAACTACAGCAGATCCTTTTTAAAGGGGAAAATCAGGGAAGGTATTTGTATTATTACAGAATAAAATAGAGATCAATCCCCTTCATGCAGGGGAGGGAAAGGTGGGAGAAAAACAGCCCCTTGGGTTTCCAGGAGCAGGAATAAGACACTGAGCTCTATGTAAATTTCAAAATTTTGCCAAAAAGGAAGAAGTTTAGATAACATCCAGACATGTTGGCTTTTCCTACTTCAGCCACTATGCAAGGAAGTTGCTGAGGTTTTCAGGACCGGAAGGAAAGGCAACTATTTTTATTTCACTCTAATTGGGAAAAAAAAAATAAAATAAAAGTGAGTTATATATCTGGAAAGAGGAAGTTCTCATTCCAAGAAATCAAGTCATTAATTTCTGTATCCCAAGCCAAGAGTTCTCACGTGGTGGGTTATGAGGTCCCAGCCGTTGCTGTTTCCCATCGCCTTTGTTGGGGTTAACACCTTCTGCAAAGCACAATCAACTTTCAAGGCACATTATAAAACTTTAACAGTGCTCATAATTAGTGCCAACAGTGGTAGTTTCTGTGATGTCTACAAGGGCCTTAGTTCAGGTCCCTAAATTCCATCTCACTTGGGTCAGCCATCTATTAGGGATAACTACTGTGCTCTGCTCTCACCCTGGACTGGCTGCAGCATCAACCATGGAATGGCTTGTTTGGGAGGGACCTTAAAGCCCAGCTCCTTCCAACCCCCTGCCACAGGCAGGGACAACTGGCAATACATCCCAGGTAGTTCCAAGCCCTGTCCAGCCTGGCCTGGGACACTTCCAGGGATGGGGCAGCCACAGCGTCCCTGGGCAACCTGTGCCAGGGCCTCCCCACACTCACAGGGAAGGATTTCCTCCTAAAGAACAAAAGAATGAAGCTACAATTGCCATTGAACACTGATTGTTCTTAGTACCAGGGCATAGACTTTACACAAATGCTGTTGTGCTTATTTTATTATCAATTTGTGAAATGCATATTGAGCTGAGTTCTTTGGAAAAACTTTTCCAAAAAAGAAGCCAAACAAATCGCTTAGTAAAGCATTGAATGGAATTTACAGCTCCTGCTTCTGGACACCTTTACTGCACAAAAACTGTTTATTAGCCCAAGTTTTCCCTTTGTATGTTGTGTTTACTTGTTTCCCAGCAGGGTCTGCTGATGTTAATGGACTCACAGCAGTGCATTCTACTTCTGTTATTACAGGTCTAATTCAGTCATTAACATTTCATTAATGGACTGGCCTCCTAGCTGTTTGCATGGCTGTCTAGATATTGATGAGCTTTCTAGGACATGAAAACTGGTATTTAAGGCAGACTCTTGAAGGTTTATTAAGATTCTCATGAACCTTCATCACATCCTGTCATTTATTTTAGCAGATAGAAGCCCAACCCTGGAATGACTTTGCATTGTAAGTTTTCAGCACCCGAATAGAAAATTAATTCCATGCCAAAACCCTAAGAAGAGGGTAAAAAAAAAAAAGATTCCAGAATTACATCACCTGGATACAAATCTGGAGTTCCTGCCTTAAAACCAGTGTGGCTCTGCACTGCCAAGTCCGCTGTGCTCTGCGTTGGAAGGAATTGCATTTCAGTGGGACACAAATTGATCCCCTTTTTCAGGGGTTTTCTCAATCCACTAGTTCACAATTTCACACTCTGAACTGGAACGTTAATCCATCCTACAACCTACTCTGTTGGGAACAGCCTTACTGGTACCAGTGGAATTACTCAAACTAAGGCACTGCTCAGAATTGAAGGGTGGTAGTTTGAGGACCTTTGATATTATCACCAAAGAGGAAGATTTATCACAGTTTTTAGACTTTTTATCAACAGTGCAGTGGAACCTACTTTTAAAACTATGTAGGCAATATCCTTACCCCAGTGAAAGGTAAAAGTCCTCAGGAAATTGCTCCGAGGAGTTACGAGGAGTTACCAGATCTCTGCTTTTACCCCACTCAAAGGAATGTGTGTTTTCAGGCACCTCTGAGAATTGAAATACATGGCATCATATCACAGGAGTGTCTAATGCAAGTGCTTTGTGAAAATTACTAATTTGATATCATAATTATGCTTGTAATATAAAATTATTAAGCACTGTCGTATTGCACAGTAAATGGAACTTATATTGATGTAATAAAATGTATTTCAATTCCATTACAATAACTTTAACATATTCTTTAATGGCACCCATGGTTAACAAAAATAAGATACAGCCAGGAAAAAGACTGTTGAAGAGTACCCTATACTGCAATATTAAGTCACAATAGATATAATCTGAGCTTCTTTATGTGCTGTTTTACATTTATGAACACCTGCAACTTATATTTGTTTTTCTTACAGAATGAGATGTTAAAAAGTAGTAGGATTAGAGGCCAGTAAACAAAATCCCTGGCATAATATCCCTCAATAAATTCAGCATTATACATGCCTTTGACTTCTGCTTTATAAATGGAGCTATAAATATTATTGATCCCAAATTCATATTTTTTTAAGGATCTTCTGAGCTCAGTCACTCAAATCTCTGTCAGGATGACATGAAAATAGATCTTTTATTATACCTGAAGCTTATTGTCTTGATAATTGTAGCTCTCTTTGAGCAATCAGAGGGCAGGGGATGCAAAGAGAAAGGAGGGACACTGGATTTTAATACTAATAAGTATTTTTGTCTCTGATAGAACTGTCATGGTCAAGAAGGTATGAACTACTTATTTAACTGAGAAGAAAAAAAAATAAAAGGAGAAAAAAAAAGAAGAATAATTATGAGAGAAGGTGCCAAATCCTCATCTCAACATTTTTCTTTTGTCTGTCAGGGTAAGTAAATAAAACCACAACTGGAGGGGGGGGGGGGGAACGAGTACGGCNAGTCAGCTAAAATGTCATGACTTGCTTCTCTGCAGGTGTCAACTTGACTTCACTGAAATGGCACACAACTTTGATTTTCTCATCAGGAAAAAATGCTTATTCCCTCCACTAGACCTAACAGATAAGAACATACTGTGTGTAACAGTGCATATTTTGATATTGTGTCTAACTAGTCTTGAGCCACATGCTAAAAATATTTTGTGTGCTTTGCCTCAAATTGTTGCCATAAATTATTAAATGGAGCTGTTACTTTTTCATTAAACTGGCAGCCTTAATAATTTAAACACAGGTCTTTAAGAGACTTATTGTATATTGATGATCTTCATGGGAAGAGAGAGAACCTCCCAATTATATCTTAATTTTTTTGCTGTTTTGAATGTATTGCATGACCTATCATGCATTTCTAGATGCTTATATTCTTTTAGCCACCAGAAAACATTCCTCTCCATTTGATTAGTCATTGAGAATTTAGCTTGGACATTCCTGCAGCATTTGCAGTCCTGGGAAATTCACACTTTCTGAATGTTTAAGTGTACCTCATGGGTACAGCTTCAATTTACTGTATGAAATGAGGTAGGAAATAACCTTCAAAGCTGCTATATGTGTGTGCAGCAGTTTATAGTGAGCCACTGGTGCTTTTGGTTGACAACCTTCTTGCATTTGAGCAATATCTGGCGCTCCAAAGGAAAACCAAAAGCTAAAAGAAGTATGAGACAGTTCAGAAGTTACAGCCTGATTTCAATAAAACCCCTCAACTTTCTTTTCAATTAAATTGAACAAAAAATCCCCAAAAACTAACCCACACACTCGGGTGACAATGGCTGAATATGAAGTTCTTGGAAAGTTTGTTGGTAAATCATTGCATTGGTGGCTTTACCAAGTCCTTTAATATTCTGAACCTCCCCCAGTTATACTGTGAAACAAAGAACTGTTTTAAAATACCTCCCCAAAACCCAGAACAAACTCTCAACTCCCACAGATTTTCTGTGGTAGATCTAGAGATGCTAAAAGTCAGAAATTTTGTGAGTTAGTTGATGTTTGTGATCCACAGTGATGTGTCACTTGAGCAACAGTGATGCTCATTTTACACAGCACAACATCCACAAAGACTACAAATATTAACTTCAAACATCACATAAAGTATGAATAATCTCCACTGCTACAAATTTTAAAACTGTATCATATTTCTTTCCCCCATATGTCCTTGTAGCCTCATAAAACAGTTTCATTATACGATTACGGGGCTGTGTATATTTATCACAAAACATTAGCTACTGCTAAAAGTAAGAAAATAGATTTTGACATTGGAGAATTATTTTCCTGCTCTCCTGTGCCTTTGGATCTAAAGGCAGAGCTGCTTGGCTGTTTAATCTGGCCTGAGTCCAGGATTTCATACTATGGTGAGATGCCAAGAGCAGCGATGCCACATGAAACAGAAGTTATCTCCTACAAACTCACAGAGATCACAGGGCAATTTGTATTCTAACTGATAGAAAGAACAATCTCCTTTAGTTTTCCTGTCTGGTCAGGAGTGATTTGCGTTTGGGCAACTAAATTTTGTCTTGTTACTCAGATATTTGAGATGCTGTGATCGCTTCACTACACAGCATTTGACAACCCATATCCACTGAAATGCTTGGCCCTGCCTTCCTTGAGCATGTCTTAAGTCCTTAACTGCAGCAGAGGCTCAAAAATTGCAGTGAACAGCCACTGAATATGGTTTTTCAGTTACATAGACACACTCTTAACTGCTGAAATTAAAATATATATGAAAAGAAACGCTCTTTGTCTATTTTTGCACTTTATCACTGGCTAAAATCACACAGGTGAGAAAGCCTGTTTGCTTTCCTTCCTTCATTTTAAAGCAGTCATCCTACTGACATCCTTTTAATGAATCCACAATCCAGACTGTTATCCTTGTTCAATTTATTAACTTCCAAAAAGGTTAGATAAAACTTATATGCCTAAAATAGTTGAAGAGCAGTGACTAAAGTAATTTTGTACAGAATACAATGGCATTTTATTTTTATTTATAATATGGAAAACCTCAGGTTTTCATTCTAAGATGAAAATCCTTCCTGTTTCTGTGACTACCCAGACATAGCTCCCATTGCTGTGGTGGGGAGAAGACAAGCAAGACTTTTGGAGGGGACCCTGCATGTCTCAGTGCTCATGAAAATCAAGTTTTTATTCAACAGGTATTATCAGGTATTCCTCATTTGGTCAACATTCCTCATGTTAGTGTTTAATCTCATTCCTGGTCTCCTATTGCTGCTTCCTGGTGATTCCTACCTTCCAATACAAGCCCAAGCATCCCAGACACCCTGGTTAAGCAGCTATTTCATGGTTGTTTGCCCCATGTGAATCCACACATTTCCAGACTTGTTTTCTCTCTGACACTGAAAGCCCACAGTCATGGACTGCTAAACTTCCTTATTTAAGAGCCAATAACTACTTTGGGACTAAAGTTACATTTCTTATTTGCATTTCCATTTGAAAACTGTCTCCTACATGTACAAAACCTCAAGTGCAAGCTGAGCAAGGAGTTCTCCATACTTGTTACAAGTCAATGATTAAATTCTGCAATGACTTTTCAATATTTTCCAAGTCTAGACATCAAAGTTATTCATTGAAAGCAGGTAAGATTCCGCAACTGCAATTATCACAAGGGAATAGATTTCACTCATTATTTTTATTGTTTTATTTTTGATGTTTAATAGCAGGTGCTTTGAAAACTATTTCTTGTCACCAAAGTGATAGAAGAGTTAGAAATATGAAATACTTCTCAAAATTAAGCATTCATTTTATTTAGACATAACACTTGAATGAGTTTGAGCTTGGAAAAGATCAGTCAGAAAAACCTCTTCAGTGACCACATGAATTATAAAAGTACTAAAGACAGGATACACAATTCCTGTGGGATGCAGGAATTAAAATTAAGGAGTCTTCCCTACAGTATGAAAAGTAACTTATCGATACTTCTCCAGTAACTCCTCAACAAGAACAAAGAGTCCAGCAAAAGAAAGATTTTTCATTATATTGTAGAACTTGCTCAGTGTTCAGGTAAGACAGGAAGAAAGACAACAAATTATATTCATGCCCATTAGTATCATGTAATGTCTTGCTAAAATCCCAACTCCAAACACACAGAAGCAAAAAACTAAAAATCATTTAAAAATAATACAAAGAATTTGTATCTCACCTGCAGTACCCATCACTTTTCTTCCAGAAAATATTATCTTTTCAATATAATTTTGATAAAAATATTTAGATTGATTATCATAAGCAATAGAACATTTTCCTGATATGGAGACACCAAAGCACCAGCAAATATTCCCTTGTGCTCTGACATAGCCTTGATGAAACTGAGCTGTAAAAGCCTGGTTCCAGAATCTCCCATTTCCTGCCACTGGAGGGTTTAAACAGATGACAGGACAGGGCACCCCTGTCACACCAGATGACCCACATCTGCTTGCCCACTGAAAGATGACTCTTCCACAACAAAAAACCATGAGTTAAAACAAAAATGACTTGTGAGTAGGTTATTTTACAAGAAATAGTGATGAACAAATGGGTTTCTACAAGGTCTAGGTATAAAATAAGCAGGTACTTCATGATGCCACAGGTGCTGTGAGTTCCTGCATTCCATGTTCAATTGCTGCCCAGATCTTCCAGCTCTCACACTTGAGGAAATCCTTTTCATCTGTGTAAAGTGGACACAAACATAAGTGTCCTGGCTTAGTATGATCCTGTAATGCTTTGGATGAGTGGGAAACACAGGAAAGATGGCAGGCTGTGAAAGAGTGAACTCATTAGGAAAATATACAGCAGCACATCAGAATTGTCCATTTCTATTGCCATAAAACCAAACAAAGAAAACCATCACAAAAATAAGAAGAAAACTAAAGAGGGGTGTTGGCATTTAATGGATAATTTTAGA
Organism: Serilophus lunatus; assembly: GCA_013399895.1. Classification (NCBI taxonomy): domain Eukaryota; kingdom Metazoa; phylum Chordata; class Aves; order Passeriformes; family Eurylaimidae; genus Serilophus; species Serilophus lunatus. Next base: position 707,229 of record VXBA01002417.1, on the reverse strand, counting down.
CAACGTTCTTGAGGCAATAAAATAAAAAAGGAACTAGAACAGAAGAGTTGGTTGGTTTGGTGCACGTTGTAGCCATTATGGCATTGAATGCTTTTCCTATTGGAACAGGGTGAAACCTTGACACTTGGAGAGGCATGTGAAATAACGTGGAAGAAGACATTGGAAATAGAAAAAGAGAATCAGGAGATACCAGAGCAGACAGCATTCCAGCCTGCACCACAATATTTTACAGCCACATGTTCCACCCATGCTGGTTTCTGAGCTTGCACTGCTGCTTGTCCCCCAATGCCATGCCTGCACTGAGCATCACAGTCCCCATTCCTCTCTGGAAGGACGTGGGAATCACTCAGCCAAGTGCTATAAGGGGAACTCCAGCACCTCTTGCTGCGTGAGCTTGGGGATTTATGTGAGGAGCAGAGACCAGCAAGTGAACGCAGCTGTTCCAGGCATTACACAGCTTTTCATCCCTGAACACTTGGAGGCCTCCAGAAAGACACTCTGGGAGGTTGCAGAGCTCCACACAGGTGGAGAGGGACCTCTTTTAGTATTTTTAAATGTTTCTCAGCCTCAGGGCTGCATATTACAAGCGGGTTTCACTTGCTAGCACATTCCCTCTCTTCCTTTGGACAGAACCGCCTTGCAGGTTCACCTACCCCGGCTTCAAGGTTCAAGGCAAAGGCACAAGACATTCCCAAAGCCTTGGGAAATGTGCTCACTTTTGCAAAGCTTCTCTGTATTGTTTTAATGAAAATTCACTATGGTTCTACTGGAAAGAAAATACCTTAAACAGACCCTTAACAAGAAATATAGAAAGGGGTGGGGGAACCCATTAAGTGTGAAGTTTGACAAGTTTTAGCGAAACAAAAGACCTCAGCACACAAATATAAATTCCAGATAACTGTGTCACCCTCTGATTGCCAGGAAGAGTTAAAATTCAGGTCTCCTGTCTGGAAAAAGTATTACAGGAATATATTCTGAACTTTGCACAGTTCATTTTTTGTTACGAATTAGATCCATCATAAGATTTATTGAGATGCCTCATGTTTAATAAAATACTCCTAACAGTTTGTGATATTTTACAGGATAAATAACAGGATTGTTAACTGTGTTTGTATAGCAGGTCTCAGGATAATAAATGGTCCTTTCAATAATGAACTGACAACAAGTTATTTCAGGTTATAAAAATATGGGAGATAAGAATGAAAACAACAAAACTCAAAGGATCAAACATTCAGGCAATATTTGAGCCCCAAGTCAGGTTACCTCCACGCAAGTATCATTTAAATTCTGAAACCATTTGAAATAAAAAGGTGGAAATTTCCACATAAAGTATTTTTCAAGACAAATCCACAACAGGACAGTAGAGACAACAACTGGTTTTTTATTTGTGACACAGCCCAAGACATCTCAATCTTCTCATGTTATTCAAATCTAATAAAAGATTAATATCCTTTTAGAATAAAATATTATAAAAGTATCTGAAGACAAACACATCAAAATTATTCATTCTGTCTATGCCTCTCAAAGAACACATGAGTAGAGAAAGTTGAATACATTTTAAAAAATACATTCTTTAGAAATTATGAACAAGTGAAGACTCTCTGAGTATATTTGACTTCTAAATAAATTACTTTCTTTTTTGGAATTGCTGAGAAGGCAGACACTCTTAGTGAGGTCAATGAGACTTACTGATTGCACAGTGTTACGGAAAATTAGGCTACTTATTTGGGAACTAAATATGGATGTTAAGAGCATTCAGTGAAGTCACACTTCTGAGCAGTTTGGAGCTGGCCTACATTTTTAAAGAAAAGTTTGAGACTTTGAGTAATAACTTTTTGAAAGGACCAAATATTTATGATGTCCTTCATAGCAATTAAAGGCAATTC